>CM071872.1:34515294-34531663 GCA_036759665.1 Gynandropsis gynandra | reverse complement strand
GAGGTTGGATAACGCTGCCAGAGGATCATTCATGGACCTAAGCGTCGAGGAAGCATTCGAGCTGATTGATAACCCCGCCATGAACCACACCATGTGGTCAACTCCGAGAGGTATACCTAATAGCACTCGTCGTTTATATGAGCCTAATCAGAATAGAGCTATGGGTAATGCAGCGAATGCCATGTACTGTGCGAATTGCGGAGATACGGAGCATGTAGCGTATCAATGCACCGTACATGAGGATTACGAACAGATGAACTATGCCCAGCAGCAAAGCAACACTCAATTCGGGAACACCTACAACCCGAATTGGAGGAATAACCCGAACTTGTCATACCTAACGACTCAACCGGTAAAGTATTCGGGGTTTCCACAAAGGCAGAATAATTTTCAGCAAAACAACCAGCAATTCCAGCAAGCTCAGCAAGTTCCACAAGCCCCTCAACCTCCTCAAGCCGCTTCATCAAACCTAGAGGGGGTATTGCTCGAATTTATGAAGAAGCAGGAGCAGCAACTAGCCAAATTCGACGCATATGTGGGGACAGCGATTAGTGAGCTTAAATCTCAGATGGAGTCTCTGAGTACACATGTCAAGATGTTGGAAAACTCCATAGCACAACACGCTGCCTCATTCTCTCGGAATCCCGGACAGCTTCCCGGTAAGCCTGATCTAAACCCGAGAGAGTATGTGAATGCTATTTCTGTGTGCAGCGGTGATGTGGTTGAGAATCCGCCCTCGAAAGAGCGAGGGAATGCTGCTGGTACGTCCATGGATAGAGGAAAAGGTAAGGTTGCGACTATGGAAGGAGTCGAACCAGATTTAGATAAGCCATACGTTGCTCCTCCGGTGTACAAACCTCCTATACCGTATCCTCAACGATTAGTAAGCAGTAAGAACCAAGAGAGAGTGGGTAGATTTGTAGAGTGTCTCAAGAAGCTTGACATCAACATCCCATACGTAGAAGCCCTCCAAAAGATGCATAATCATGCCAAACTCATCAAAGAGGTACTGTCCAAAGAGAAGCACATCAATGAGAACGAGACCGTGGCACTCACCGAGGAATGCAGTGCAATTCTTCAGAACAAGCTGCCACCTAAGTTGAAGGATCCCGGAAGCTTCTCCATTCCATGCACAATAGGTAATCTCGATATCGATAATGCTTTGTGTGATTTAGGGGCAAGCGTGAGCATCATGCCATACTAAGTTTTTAAGCGGATGGACTTCGGGAAACTTATACCTACGAAGATGTCTCTACGCCACGCGGATCGTACGGTAAGACATCCGGTGGGAATCGTTGAAAATGTTCCCACCATGGTAGGTAAGCTTTGTATTCCCACTGATTTTGTTGTACTTGAGATAACGGAAGACGCTAGAACACCTATTATTCTTGGTAGACCGTTTCTAGCTACTGCAGGTGCTTTGATAGACGTACAACAAGGAAAGCTGTCCTTACGTGTCGGAGATGAGACGATCGAATTCAACCTGTCCAGCCCCATGGACGAATCACCACTCAAGGAGTCTTGCTTTACAGTTGATTCGCTGGACGATCCTGCTGTTATGAATGCTAACTTGAGTGCAGATGAGATGAGAAAGCAACCCACACGTGTAAAGAAGCGTAGAAGAACCAGCTCTTCAATGTGCATGCACGAAAATTATAGGGAGGACAGCCACGAACCTTCCACCGAAACTCAAAGGAGGCTGCACCTGCACTTGCACGAGGTAATGGAAAAAGATGTCGTTAAACTTTTCAATGCAGATACCCTTTATCCAACCTTGTTCGTTAGCAAGTTTGATTCCTAGTTCGAGTTTAGATAGTGTTGCGTAGTCTCTGTGGGATCGATACCTAAAATACTACACACGTGCCGTGCACTTGCGGGTAGTTTAGGTTATTTTGTTTAACTCTGATACGTACCACATGGTAGGCGGCATCCTCTACTTTGCATCCACACGCCCAGACCTTGCTTTCGCAGCTTCGTACCTATCACAAAGAATTGCGAAACCGATAGTACACAATATACGAAATGCAAAAAGATTGCTAAGGTATGTCAAAGAAACAAAGGATTTTGTTTTGAAATTCATGCAAGTGGAACATGCAGAACTCGTGGGATATGCAGATGCATATTAGCAGATAGCACGACTGATATGCGTAGCATGAGCGGGTTTTGTTTCACTATAGTTAGTTCTCTATTTAGCTGGGAAACACAAAAACAATCTGTTGTGGCTCAATCAACAGCCGAAGCAGAATATATGGCTCTAAGTTCAGCGACTAATCATGCAACCTAGTTATCACGTTTGTTTGAAGAACTAGGGTTTTGCATGCAGGGAGGGGTTCCGATTTACATTGATAGTACAGCTGCGATTGCTATTGGAAAGAATCCAATAGATCACAAGCGAACTAAACACATTAAGCACAAATCAAGGGAACGATACACTTACGATCTGTGCGCGGAGAACACCGGCTCGCTGATATCTTGACGAAGGCCCTACCCACAGAGAGGTTCACCGTGATGAGGAGGAGGATCGAAATCGCCCCACGGCCGCTGAAGAGGGAGATTGTTGACTCTGAACGGCGTGGGAGCGATGCGACAGGAGAAAAACTTCGAGAGAAGCATAGAGAAGAACATAGTGTTTGGGGTTCTGAGGAATACTCTGGAACCTCTAAGGAAAATGAGATGAAGTGGGCCGCGTATTTCTCCAGCCCCATCACGGTAGAAGATGAAGCCCAAAAACGTAAGCCCGACCGCAGCAGCCCGAGCAGCCCATCGGTTTGAAGTCCAGTAGAAGCCCATGCGGAAAAACACAAAGAAGAGGGGTCAATATGGTAAATTAAATTAACGGTAAACCTGGTATTTTAGGTAAGGAATATTGCAGTGTAAGGGCATGAAAAAAGCTAATTTACAGGCCTATTTTGAGGGATGTAGTGCCAGGGTTTGTAAGAGCTTGTCCCCGTAAGGGCAAGTAACGTTTTGTAATCGGTTATATATGAAAACTAGGAAGGGTGTGAAATCGTATCACATCCAAAATTACTCAGCCGTGTTTTCTTTCTGAACACAATATTTCTTCAAGCACACGGCATAGCACAATCGAATGAGACAAATCCATTTTATTTCTTTTCGCATGAACAAAAAGAATTAAAATGTTAAGAGCTCATGAAATCAAATATTAGTTCATGAGCAAAAGATCAACACTCTGCAACATTACTTATGAATTATAGTCAATTATTCAAAGGAATATATTCATTCATCCTCAATCCATAAGTTACTGTGGGTCAAATTATGGGTTTACTATTTCACTAAATAAATCACCTTTAATATTTTCGATTTTACAGACAAATAGGGAAAAAGTTTGACTTTGACCAAACCATCAGAAAATTTATACGTGAAAACAAATAGGAAAGAGCATGATAAACGACACAACAAAAAGAAAGCACAAAGTTTTACTGAGAAACATATTTATTAATACATATAACAAACCAAGGGAACTCGAATTCCCATACAATAATCACATTAATACTTATTCTCATAACTTTCCAGCAAAACATTTTGCAGCAATCTTCCGCGTGACGGTGGTGGTATGATTACATCAGTTATGGGGTGGTGGCGGTACTCTGGGTATTATTCCATCGATCGATAATTCTTCTTGTTGCAATCCGTAATAGGGTGGTGGTGGTGCTCTGATGACTTTATCAATCGACGAAACTTTTTGTTGCAATCCCTAATAGGGTGGTGGTGGTGCTCTGATGACTTTATCGAACGACGAGGTTTCTTGTTGCAATCTGTAATAGGGTGGGGGTGGTGCTCTGATGACTTTATCGATCGACACAACTTCTTGTTGCAATCCGTAATAGGGTTGTGGTGGTGCTCTGATGACTTTATCGATCGACGAAGCTTGTTGTTGCAATCCGTAATAGGGTGGGGGTGGTGCTCTGATGACTTTATCGATCGACAAAACTTCTTGTTGCAATCCGTAATAGGGTGGTTTCTTGTTGCAATCCGTAATAGGGTGGGGGTTGTGCTCTGATGACTTTATCAATCGACGAAGTTTCTTGTTGCAATCCGTAATAGGGTGGGGGTTGTGCTCTGATGACTTTATCGATCGACGAAGTTTCTTGTTGCAATCCGTAATAGGGTGGGGGTGGTGCTCTGATGACTTTATCGATCGACGAAGCTTCTTGTTGCAATTCGTAATAGGGTGGTGGTGGTGCTCTGATGACTTTATCGATCGACGAAGCTTCTTGTTGCAATTCGTAATAGGGTGGTGGTGGTGCTCTGATGACTTTATCGATCGACGAAGCTTCTTTGGCATCAACCAGATGTATATTTGACGTTGTCAATACTAGCGAATCACATCAAAATGGTCACCGTTTAAAAGGATCAATATTGTTACGATATAGTTCATGATATTTATTAAGATAATTAGATACACTTATCTTCCTAATGTATCAAATATTAATCAGAAATAATACCATTACAATAATTTTCTCTGAAATTTATCATTTAATTACTCTTTGCAATTTAGTTATTATAGAAGCAAAAGAGCTGATCCCCTTGACCTTTTCTTAAACCACATGCAATCATGCACGGCATGGTGTCTTTTGTATCCATGTTCATATAGCTTTCTTACGCAGAATTTTATATACAAGTGTATATTTAAAAAAGATTTAATATAAATAGTAAAAACTTAAATACACTTACGAAAAGTGATAGTGAAGAGGGCAAACAAAACAACCTTTCCCTCCATTTTTAAAACAAGTTTGGCTACACCGATCGAGAAAAATCAAAGACCACGATCTTATTATATAATGGAGAAATGTTGCACTTCTGATAATATTTTGTACTTTACATTTAAAGGAAAAAAGTAATCTTATAAATGGATATACATAAAGTTATCTAGACACACCTAAAAAGTTTAATTTTATATTTTTCCTGTTTTTTGTGAAGATCATTTGGAAAACATTAAAAACATGATCATGTTTACCATATATTTCGTTGTTCATGTCGTTATATATATTTTTTCTTTTTATGGTATTGATAAGAGTTTTTGTTTTCCTTTTAAAAATTGTTAAAATACCTAAAATGGAAACAAATTTTCAAAGGAATCACATTACAAAGGTTGGTTCACTTTCCATTTTTACATTATATCAACATGTAGAAAAATCTAAAATTAATAAAAATTATCGTTACAAATTGAACTAGAGATATTAAGTATATGTTTAATTTGTAATTACCTCTTTCATTATTTGAATTTCGTTTTGCGGTTTCCAGTTTTACTAATAGGCGTTATTTGCGTAAAAGTAGTAGTCCTTGTTACCTAATCAATTCATAAAAATAAAGTTTTATGTTATAGAAATGTAACTAAAAACTAATAGGTAAAAGCACATAAGTATGTTGATTTGTAAGATATTTTTAATCTTCTTATTTATATAATACGGTAAACAAGAAGAACAATATTGGATCTCGGAACGCGTATGGGAGTCTTTTATACTCGATTATTTAGTAGGATTCTTTGGATTGAGGAGTATATGTTGAATGGCCTACCAAAAACTTGATGATCGGAAATCAGAGGTTTTATATTTCCAAGACCACTCTACCGCAAGTATACGGTTCGTGTAGTACCAGGGTCGAACTCTGGGGACTGAGTGCAACATTAGAACTAAGAATTCACGAGAAGAAGATCAATCAATATAAGATTATGAAACGAGAAAGTAAAGATAATAAAGGATGACGAAGTTAGACTCAACAAGATAGAGTACCATGGGCTTCGGGAATACCGGAACATGCAATGGATGTTTCTATGGATCATGAAATAAGTTTTTATCAATCGACGGGGAACCAAATTCTAATCCTCTACCTAGGGAATCAACGTCACTCATCTTCCGATGTAGCGCGGAACGTCTAGATGCATGAAGAACGATAGGGAATTCGACCTCTAATGCTCGAAATGACTCTTCTAAGCCTAAATCCTCTACCTAGGAAATCAACGTCACTCATCTTCCGATGTAGCGCGCAACGTCTAGATGAATGAAGAACAATACGGAATTCGACTTCTAATGTCGGATAGGAACTCAACCTCTATAAACGGAAATAACTCTTTTGAGCCTAAATCTTCTATCTAAGATATTAACGTACTCACCTTCCGATGCAGTAAATCTACAACCTAGATGCCTGACGAACAATGGGAGTTCTACCTCGATATTACCATTCCTAAATAGATTAACCGAACGGTCAAATTCTCATTAATCTAATTCATTCGAAGGTTGATTCCCGAGACTCAAGTCTGACTCTTCCAAGCCTAGACGAATCTCTAATCTCATTCAAACATGTCTAATCTCACTCGAACGGATCTAGTCTCATTCAAACATGAAATCAACAAAGTAAGAACGTATTACACACATATCTATAACCTATCGAACCATACGATTGAACAAAACCAAAATCAAGCATTAACGAATCAAACTATCCTTTACAATGGCATCCCTAACCCATGACAACAAGAACTACTTAGAAATCATAGAGAAACAAATACAAACGCAGTAAGATATTCATCTTCCCTATCCTCCGAGCGTAACCTCCGACGAATCCTTCGGTTCCCGAAGTCTCCTTCTTCGACAGTGCTCTCTCTCTTCTCCTTTGGCCTGGCTCGTGTCCTTGTTCTCTTCCTTTTTCCAGTCTCTCCGTGGCTTACCCCTTATGTTCCTTTTTAATTCAGTCCGTTCAAAATTCAAAATAATTTGTTGAGAAAAAGAGGGCCCGTGCGGGCACAAGCTCTATCCGCGCGGGCTGAGTGATCTCCAGCCCGAGCGGGCTCTTGTTCAGCCCAAGCCGTGCTTCATTTTCTGGTCCTTGCAGTCCAATGTGCAGCTCGAGTGGGCTCCATACAAAACCCGAGTGGGCTCTTGTTCTTCAGCCAAATCCGTGCGTGCTGATTAGCTCCCTGACCCGTGCAAACTTTGCTGGAGTTTGGCAGCCCGAGCGGGTTGTGTTTACTTGCTATTTCCGCTCTTTTCGCTCGATGCTCGGGTGATCCGTTTGCTTCCGTGGCTGTGCACATATTGCCTCTTCTCATTTTGTAACGTTTTCGGGGTGGATTTGCTGCAATCTTTCGTGTTTGCTTCAAGTATTCGTTTCCTACACAAAACACGAAATAGTAGATGAAGTCCTCGAATATGCTCAATAACTCGGTAAAATACAAAAAATCCAATAAAAAAAGTAAACCTAGGAATCATGAAAATAGTATAACGGATTACATGTTATCAGTCGCTCTTTAAGAGTTTGTCCGGTTGATGGTGGATGATATGATTAGAGAAGGGAAGTAGCTTTGTGAGTTGAAGAATATTGATTGAATGAAAAACAACACAACAGTTGTGAAAGCTTCTTGACATAGTTCAAAAATTACTTCAATTGTTTTCGGTACAAGTTCTAGACAAAAAATTTTGATGAATGATTAAGAAAAGAGAAATTTTATTTCTTATCGAATTCAAGTATCGAGTTACAAATTCGATAGAATATTTTATTTTCTCATTTTTATCAAGAGGCTCCTATGTCTCCTCCACTATCTCCACTCTTTGCTTGTCCACGTATCAGTAGGTCATGGGAAAATTCTATCTATTTAGTTCCTTGTTAGCTCCTCATCCATGTGACCCTCTGTTGGTTCAACTTCGTGATCAATATCCCCATTATTTATGCGCCCTTTAATAGATCGACAATATTAAATTGTGTAGAAACATTATATTCACCTAGTAGTTCAAGATGGTTGACGTTTTTTATCCACTCTAGAACGCGAAATGGGTTGTCTCATCTTGGTTGTCAAACATTAAAATTTGTATCCCTCGGGTAATCTAGGCTCTTGTACATTCTAATTAATGACTCCCACTATGCATCATATGCAACACACTATACATGCCGAATCTCAATTGATGTACCTCATGATACTTAAGTCATTCCACATCAAAGAGTCCCAAAAAATGAATCTACTTATAACAAGGAAGTCGCTTAGTGCAACCTCTTGGTTTATCCAATAACCCTTTCAAAATTTCTCCTATGGATTTGCTCAACTGGAGCAACATATTTGCTCACTCGTCCATACCACCCAGTGTAATTGCTTGATCCCAACAACCTCTGCCCGTCCTGATCTGCCATTTCATAATTTTCCCTTTAATTTTGCTCATTTTAACTGGTCATACTACCCATTCAAATGGTTCCTCATGGAGACCGCTCTTGCTCGAGGAATCCATTGCTCAATCGATCATTTTTAAACACACAAATTTGCTTATCCCGAGCTAGTGTTTGCTGAATCAATACTCATGAAATATGGGTTTGGTTATCCAACAATGGTGAAAACGTTTTGTCGAGCATCGTATATATGAAATCATACTTTTGTCCAAAGGATTCGCTCGACCTAAGCAACCTTTTGCTCAGCCGAGTACCTTCACGTGATATCATGTGAGTTGTCCTCATGCTTAATCGATTGCGATATCTCTTTAAAAAAATGCTTGATTGGTTTAGTCTCAAAAATTCACTTGAATCGAGCAATTATATTGCTCAATCGAATTTCACACCCTAGAGCCACAAAAGTCACCATTTTCCGAGAACAACGTAATTAATATATAGAGGTTGTATGATTGGGCTGCAGAAGTGTTTAATTACAACCCAAATATAAGATCTAATCCATTTTGAATTTGGTTTAGGGGTTGGTGTTTTTCTGATAATCGATACAAACATAGTTCGAATTACTAACCTTTACTAAATGTGTGCATAGAATGAAGAACCTAATATGCAGAGCCTCCACTAGTCATTGACACTCAGATCTGATCCAACATTCAACGTTTGACGTTGCGGGAATCGAGATAATTCGAATTGTCGTTTTGTCTCCTAGTATTACTTTCTGATATTTTTTTTGAATTATGCCTTCTCTTGGTAGTTAGACATATTTATATTTCTTAAATTCATAGGCAAATTTGAAATTAATTAAAATTAATTTATCACCTCACGACTTTTTTATTAGTTAATTTCACTTAGGGACTTTACTTTTCATAAAAATAAACTAGGTAGTGAAATTATAGATAGATCAAATAGTTTTGTTTCGGTCTGATGTAATGCTGAAAACTTCTCGAAACTATGAAGAAGGGATTGATATGATGAAAGAACTAGATTGTCTATCTATAGCCTAACCGTGGAACAAGGTTATAAGAATGGGATTAGAGGACTCTAGAATTCTAATTTCCTAAAATCCAAAACCTTATTCTTGATGAAAAATCCTTCAAGTACTCCTTTAGCTCAAATCAGCTTGCATGTTGTGCTGGTCATGGCTCTATAATCCACATATACTCTTAACAAAAACTACCATGCTCTACTTCATACTTCTCCACAGGACCACATTTCCCAAAACGAATGTGCAGATGTCAGATGTTGATTTTATGTCATACTTGTATCTAGCCTAGTCTCTATTGTAGTGTCCAATAATTTCGAGGTTTTCTTAGACTTCAATGGTATCCTTTTAACCAGGGTTCCCTTGATGTACATGAAGAATCATTCCACAATGGATAACTCATGTTTAGTCGGTACACTCATTAATATTCGCACCTTATTCCCCACAAAAAAGATAAGGTGATGAATAATCATAACCTAAGTATTTTTATCCACCTTTTTTAATTTTTTTATATCCCGACCTAATTCTCCTTTATGAAGGTCTTTGAAGTGTTCATATTTAAGAGTCTATGCTAGTTTTGCATCAATTTCCTTTGAAGGTCATAATTCTCGTACGATAAATAAGATGTCGTTTGTTCGTGTAACCTAAGATCCCTAAACACATTTCAGTTCCTTTAAATCTTAGATGACATATAATATGTATCTTAGCCCTAGCTGCGAATGTCATATTGAAATCATTTGTCTATGTTTATATAAACTTGGAGGCAACTAGTCTTGCTTTTTAACATTTATTGTTCCATTGCCGTGGAATATGATTTTATAGATCCACTTGTATACAAAGAGATTTTCTCCCTTATGAAGGTCAACGAGGTCCAAAATCCTATTCATTTACATATATGAATTATGTTTCTCAATGGCAAGTTCTCATTGAATGAGTTTGGATTCTTTAGAGTTTTATGGTTTTGGGAACGTTGAAGCTTACTACAAAGGCTTTATGCTAATTCGAGGAGAACGTTTAACCAATTAATATTTTTAGCCCTTTTCTTGATATTTCTAGTTTTATGAGCTCCTAATTGTTATTATCTTCACGTGATCTTTCACTTTATTCTTGTGATGTGGACTCTATTATTGACTAATCTTTGTCGTGATTTTCTTTGTGTAACTTTGTCGAGGAAGATGAATAGCTGTTCGAGAGCATTAAGGGCTTTAGAGCATAATCTCATTCAATATATGTTTTAAATAAGTAGGATTGTCAGATGTTTTAAAATAAATGGGATTTTATCCTAATTGAAAATTTAGCATTGAGATTCATCAAACTTAACGTCATTTGATGTGTATGGCCATCTTGATCTGATGTGAAAGCATTTGTATCCTTTTAAAATTGACAAGTATTCAAAATAAAGCCACTCTAGACTATTTGGTTTTTTTGTTTTTTCAACACCTCATTGAGGAACAAAAAGCAAAAACACCAAAAACGTTTTAGATAATCATATATATATATATATAAGGGAGGATTTTTCCTCCCCTCTCATGCTGCCACGTTAGTAGCTCTGGAAGGAAACCCCCCTTAACGTTGTATTCCTATTATTAAACTCCTCAATATATAAAGGGATGATTTTTCTTCCCTCTCATGCCTACCACGTTAGCAGCTCAGGAAGAAAACCCCCCTTAACGTGTATTATATAACTCTTAGATTC
This sequence comes from Gynandropsis gynandra, assembly GCA_036759665.1. Classification (NCBI taxonomy): domain Eukaryota; kingdom Viridiplantae; phylum Streptophyta; class Magnoliopsida; order Brassicales; family Cleomaceae; genus Gynandropsis; species Gynandropsis gynandra. The sequence goes on along the minus strand of CM071872.1, from coordinate 34,520,819 downwards.
CTTAGATTCTCAAATTCTTTTTATGGCTCCTCAAATGCTTGTATCTCCTCCAACTCACGGTTAAACCTATCTATTCGCGCTGCCTTCCTCCCTCATCATAGACCACTCACCTCGATAAAAAGCCGGTGGAACTTAAAAAAAAAGACAGATGCCGCCGGTGCGAGGCGAGGGACCGGTCCGGTGAAAGATGCTTCTTTTGCAACCTTCATTCGCTTTGCGGGAGCCGCACATCACATAGTTGGAAGTCAGAGGGCCCATACGACCTGCCTAACCTTTCGCTCCACCTTGATCTGTCTTCAACTTCGATTTGTTATGCCCAACAACTCCAACAAGCCCTAAAGTATCTTGTCGCATAAAACTGCTCCACAATCCTTAAGCCTAACCCTTCGCTCCACCTTCATTCGCTTGGCGGGAGCCGCATAACACATAATTGGAAGTCAAAGGGCCCATTCTACCTCCCTAACCCTTCGCTCCACCTTGATCCGTCTTCGGCTTTGAATTGTTATGCACAACAACTCCAATAAGCCCTAAAGTATCTTGCCGCCTAAAATGGTTTATACGAGGCTGCATTGAATGATCTATGGAGGCCAGCGTTGCTGGGAGATGATACGATCGTTGTTGGTCGAAGAGGTTAGGGTTGTTGGGCGACGATACGAGGCTAGGGTTACTAGGCAACAACGGTCCGAGATGCTTAAATTTCTACATAATGCGTCCTTCACGATGAGGAAGACGAAACTTGGGGAGACTGGGGAACAAAATTAGCAAAGAGAATATGTTCCTGTCTTAGTTGCTCTAAGTTGTTGTTTCAACCTCTTTGTTTTATTAACATAGCCTGGTCATTATGTGGTTGTTGATAACAATTTCTGAATGTTAAATGGGTTTGGGTTCTATATGATGTCCAGATCATTGGACTTCGATTTCTCTTGAAACAATTTTACTAGAAGATAGAGAAGGGAAGAGGAAGAAGTAAGTGCTATAGACACTTGCTGATTGAAGTCCCTTTCACATCTCTATTGTATTCGTATCAAATTAATTTGCTCGATGTGAATTGCAGCTGAAAAGACAAGGCGTCACAATATCATGGAAAATTAGAGTAAGTATACAAAAACGCCAAAAGGGCAGACCGGAGTAAAAAGTTCTACGTGAGAGGGATGGAGGGGAGCTATTAAGAACATGTGAACCTGAAGAAGGGGAAATCGCTTTTCCATTCGAAATCGTAGGGATTATCCGACCCGAAATTCTAGAGTAAAATAGGGGCCGCGAGCTACAAGATGTATAGTGTCGAAAGCAGGGTCAAAGGCCCATTCAAAAAAAGCTTTCGATGGCTAAGGTACAGGTACACACATGTCGTCTATGGTTGGTGGTGAATCCTTTCATTTCCTCTTCTATATTCTTTCTTTTTTTTATGTGAAAAAACAAGCGGCGATTACATTGAAATATCTCCACTCATGGAGTCAAATTCAGTCACAGATAAAGGCTCATCGAATATGTATGTAACAGAAGGCCGGTTGAAGCAGAAGAAATTAGAGAATCAACAAAGGCTCGAGGCAACGCTCCATGATGTGGAGGTAAGGCTGGTTCACCCATAGGCTTGAATCTACCTTAAGTCTGTGATAACCATTTTTCACTCGGCTACCTCACAATTTGCATCATCTAAACTCCATATTCTTTTAATGTTTCCGAGAAAAAGCCTTTCAACTTGTGATTATGAATCTTATATAGATGCTAGAAAGACGCTTCGCCATCTGAAAGGAATATCATGAGCAAAGTTGTTGACTAAAAATCGTTATATGCAAAACCAAGCGACGATTACATTGAAGTATCTCCACTCATGGTGTCAAATTCAGGCACAAATAAAGGCTCACCAAATATGTATGGTAATAGAAGGCCGGTTGAAGTAGAAGAAACTAGAGAATCAACAGGGGTAGAAAAATATATGACGCGCCAATTTGGAAATATGTGAGAAATCTAAAGCTGATGTGTGATTCTTCTTAAGGATCTACCACTAATCTAGGTTTTTAATCTCGGGTTGGATTTAGTCTATTACGAATAAATAGGAAAAGAAGATCCTCTTGGAAAGAAATGGCATGTATCTTGCTAGAATCTCATTATTCGAGGTTTAAGATGATCAACCTAATTTTTTTCTTTATAGATTTGGCTTAGTGTGGAAAGATCTGTTGATAGGACCTTCTTTGGGCAGAACAATAGGCTATCGAAGAACAATCTCGTGGGTTTTTGTGAGCTTGACCTACTTGAGTTTTTAACTCAGGTCAATGGGTCTTTGTATATTATCCAACACTGTGACCTTGCTTGAAGTGAAAGTTATAGTTTTGTTCTTCGAAGTTGGTTCTCCAGTTTTTTTAATGTGAGTGTCTGTTACTAGCCGCAACTTGCTAAAAACTGGTTAATTGCTATATTGCTCAGTTCTGAAATCTTAATCCTAGAGCATACATCAGTGCCCTTCCTGAAGAATGGACATCAATTTTTTTTCTTATGCTTATTTTGCTTTTCTTTGCTGTGATCCAGGAATGTGCTTCGAGTTGTAAGTCATTTGCCCTGTTAGATCCAACCTCATCTAACGTTGTTGATAGTATCTCCCTGTCATGCTCTATTGAGGTCTGTGTGTAGAAATGCTATTGTACAAATGCAGTGGCAATGGTTTCTGATCTTTGGTTGCTCACAAATGCAGGACCCAATTGAAACTGAGAAGCGTTTTGCAAAGCGTATCTTGTCTATCGTGGTATGTTTTACCTAAACGTCCTCTCTATCTAATACCGTCTTGTAGTTTGATGATTGTATGACTTGTACACAGTTCATTTTTAAATGTTATCTTTGTGCTATCTTTCTAGTCTATCTTTATTTAAGTTGAAACATGATTTTTGTCACCTAAGAAATAATAAGCTACCATGTTGATCCTATTTGAATTTTCTGAATACTATTGTTTAGGGCTTTTCTTTGAGCAATTATATCATCCTCGATGCTTAGAACTGATAATTTGAGATTTTTGAAATAAAATGCATGACTATAATGAAGATGGACAACTCTCATTCTTAGAGTTGGCTGGTCTAATTAGTGCTTTTGGTAACTTAGTTGCTGCTAACGAGGTTTGAACTTACACGGCTTTATATTGTATCTACACATGTGTGGTAATCAGACGTTGAGAGTTTCAAGGGGGAAAAAGTAGCCCTGCCCTGCATAGTCAAAACAAGACGTTGTATGGCTGTATTTTGGTTGAAAAAATCTTGATGTTTTGACTTATTTGTTAACCAGAGAGAGAATTTGTTCAGGGCAACTGACCTGAATGGGGATGGTAATAACCTCTGAAATACAATGTTTTGTAGAATAAATATATTCTTTAGTGTTTCCTTCTTGACCAAATTGATCGCTGCTTGTTTGAGTCTCAGAATTTCCTTTTTCCCTTTTGTAGACAGACATTATATGGATAAGAATCTCATCTTTAAAAATAATTAAGCATGTATATGTAAGTAATAAATATATTTTCTGGCTCGATAGCCACTTGGAATTGAAAAAATTTGCAAAGTGGATGTTCAAATTGAGTGAATGAGCTCATTTATCAACTTATGATGTCGGCTTGCATTCTGGTTCAAGCGCGTCGTATGTTGTGGTATTGTGGTTTTTTAACCTTTATGACCCTTTTATTCATATATTGTGACAAGATTTCTCTACAATGTAGTTGAATATTCCATTGACGATTATGTCTATGTCAAACCTGACAATTTTATTAAAAAAGAAGTACACACCATTGGAGAAGCAGGTAGTGGAGCTTAAGAGGAAATATCCGGATGTGTTTTTGGTGGTGGAGGTAGGTTACAGGTATAGGTTCTTCGGACAAGACACAAAGATTGCGTGATATGTGATAACAAAACAGGTATAGGTTCACACACATATTTTAATAATTATTTGACTAAACATTTTTTTTTATCTCAATCTATAGATCATAGAATGTGTAACTATGAAATACCGATTCGTTTCCCTTAAAAGTGAAATCAATAGGCTTTGAGGTTGCGTATTTGTTCTTAATATATCCTTTGTTAATGCAGTTACAAAGAAGAGATTTTAAATCTGAAAAGGAAAGATCTTACGAAGGAAAACCTTCCTAAAAACATGTAAGCTCTTTTAGTTTTGACTTTTTATAGAAATTCTTAACACCGTTGGTTTTCTTTAATTACAGTGCAACCCTCCTGCGACCTTCAGGTATTGGTTGATACTAACTTCATCCATTTCTACATTCATTACATATTAGTATTGCTAGAATGGAGTGTTATATAGAACAAGGCTAGCCTTTTCCAACTGGTTTGTTTGCTTTTAAAGCTTTTTGGAACTATATATGATTGTTATTTGGTTGTTATAGAATCTTGGAGAATACCAGGAGTCTGTTCGCACTGCTAGCATGGCTACAATGTCAAGGCACATTTCAAACCATGTTTCCGTAACTCCAAAGGTAGAAAGTTCCAAGACTATGGTCGACACGACGATGAAATTGCAAGCTTGGCTTGAATCAAAAGGAAGACATTACAGGCCTAAGATAGAAACCCGACTGTCATCCATCAACACTAGCGACATGACAGACCTAAGATAGGATCACAAGGAACAAATGGCGTCAGGCTGTTATTCTTCGTTTTTGGTAATAAGCTTGTTTATGAGTGCATGATGTGCGTTATATCAAGTAATAAAAACCTAGACTAACGCTTTCGCAAGAATACGGATCGTGTAGTAACTAGGGCCGAACACAAGGAGTTAATGCGACTAATGAGCTACTAAACTAATTGAATAGACGTGTGAGATGACTAAAGTTGGAATTGTGGTTAAGCTAAACTAACTAAGTCGAAGAGAATAAACTTATGGCTAAGCACCATGGGTGTCGAGAATTTGCCTAATGTAGTAACGAAGTTTTAAAAGGATAATTGGTCTAGGTACTATCATGAATTTAGGGAATTCAAGCTCTCCTATAGGAACTGACTGGCGTAGACTTGTCCACTATCTAGCATGCATATACCAATGTATCCATTGCGTATCTTACATGCATAGACGCATTATGGCCGCTATCCTAATCCCTAGATTAAACCGATTGACCTGGCGTAGATTCTAAACCGGCTAACCCTAAGTCATGGCTAAGTTCCGAAACCTAATGCCCTGGCGTTGGTTTATTAGGCTTCTAAGAACATTCAATCAAGTGGCGTACAGGTAGAGAAAGCATTAAAAACAACCATGAAATCTGAAAACATGATAGATACCAAATTCATTCATTCAAGTGGCGTACAGGTAATGAAAGCATTAAGTACCACCATTCATTAAGCATAGACTTCGTTACAACATCGCAAATCACTCTAACCCATGGCAAAGGATCTACTCAGACATAGATACAGAAAAGGAAACACAAGAGAAGTCTAGATTCGACATAGATATGGAAAGAGATAACTCCCTATTCATAAACCGATGTCTTCGGTAGATTCTCCTCGCTCCCGATCCGTAGATCCATCTTTTCTTCCTTCTTCCCCTTGCTC
>CM071872.1:34481090-34512374 GCA_036759665.1 Gynandropsis gynandra | reverse complement strand
TTATTTTCCGCTCCTTTCGCTCGGTGTTTGAGTGCTCACTTCCATCCGTCGCCTCGCACAAGTTGAACCTACGTTTCCGGGGTTAGATTGCCAAAAGCACTCGTGTTTCTTCTCGTGTCTTCATTTCCTACGCAAAACACGAAATGTGGATAAAGTCTCCGAATATACTCAATAAATGAATGAAATATGAATAATCTACTCTAAACGAGACCTAAGAATGATATAAAAACTATAACGGATTACGTGTTATCAGTGCACATTTACGAAGTTAAAAATATGAAGTCTCAGTCTCTTTCTTAGCTCATTCATCTGTTGGTGTTTGCATGCAGATGTTTATACATTTAATTTAATACTGTTTATTTAAACAGGGTTGTGGTGCCTACTATTCAAGTTTATGAAGATCAGGGGACTTCGGTGTGAAGTAAAGATTGAGGACTAGCATTCATGGAAATTTAGTTTTTTATCTTTGTGTTGGCTCCCTCGCTGTTGTTGGGCTTATCCTACTGGCTGCTCTGCAGAAAAATTGGTTTGTCATATATCAGTCTATTTCAGTTCCAACATCCTATTGCTTTTCTTTTCTATTACATGTTGCTATTTTTTTTCTTTCACTTAGAGTTACAAGTGATGCTCACCTTAAGTGCTCTATGAAGTTGGTATTCATGCTTTTTACATCATCATTTCAATCATTGTTTCTGAATATTTAATTAGTTATTGAACTTTAGTTATTGAGATTCTTATTTTTTTTGAGTCATCTAATTTGACCATAGTCTTGTTTAGTCTTTGTTTACACCTATACATACACATAGTTTCCAATACAAACACTTCATTTCAATTGCATTTGGAATGCTTCTCCATCTTTTTATAACCCCCCACAGCTTCGCATTGTTATTTTTGACTCATGATTTTCCAAGTTCTTGAACATGGGTATAATGTATGGGTCATGTCAGTGCTAGAGAAAGAGCAACTTTAAATCTTTGGGATTATTTCCTTCTTATTTTATGAATTTCAAGATTTTGATCAATTTGACATTTGGAATATGAGATCCTTGCATATGTTTGGCATCGGTTTCTTATTTGGATATTGAATGTCTAATGGATTAACCAAATCTTTCAGAGCCATTTTCTTTTGGTTATGTCAAACTCTTCGAGTTACAAGATGTGTTTGACTCGGATACAGAAAAAGACTGGTGTTCCTATCATTAGAATAAGCACAATTGGATTTAGATGACAACTGTCCTACAAGGTGATTCGTATAAACAATTTTGCTGATGAATATTGTTTTTTGATGGCTTGATGTTAAAATAAAAATGAAGGGTTTCCCGGATAGCTATCAATTCTCAGGGAATATTCAGCACAAGTCCCGACAGATTGGGGACGCTGTCCGGCCACAACTCGCCTATGCACTTGGCCGCAGGCTCTAAGAAGTTAACGACCTTAACATCTCATTGCAACAGAAAACGTAGCACCAGATTCAAGCTCGAATGAATCTCTACCATTGGCAAGGAATGAAGAGAGCTCAACCATTTCCCATGCCATTTCTTTAGACATTGCACAACCCAAGCTCTGTGATGGATTGGTAACCGAGTTTGCTGATTTTGGCAAATGTCGTACATGTGCTGTTACTCTGGTAAAGAGGCAACTTTTGAGTGTCATGTACCTGGTATCCTTAGGCTGTTTGTGCTTTGTAATAAGAATTAGTTCAGTCTCATTAGATGTTTCATTGTTTGAAAATGGGTCAAATGTTAGCGTGTTCTTCAGGCACCGACTTGCTGTTTCCGAAATGAAAGAATTTTTTTGTATGAGGAGTGTTAAATTTTTGTTTTTTCAGTAACATATCCTTGAACGGTTTAAATAAATGTGTATTTGTGTAACAATGAAGTTTATGGTAATGTTCATATTATTCTTAAGCTATGACCTCTTCTCAACGCATTTGTAGAAAGTTGTTGTTGGGATTGTACCTTTAGTTTATCAATCTTTTGATAGCGTGTTGAGTTGTATGACACAAAAGGGAACATTTTTCCACCTCATGGGGCTACTTTTGACAAGCGAAAAACTGAAGTGGGTTTCGCGGTGTAGGTGAACCAAGCACGACGATTGTGATGATTGTTTTGTAGCTACCAAGCCAACAAAGAACATATCAAAGAGGATGAGAAATGTACATATTTGGTCTGTAGTTTGAAATATTTGTTAAAGTGCAATCCATGACGTGGAAATTCGACAATTCAACTATTTATGTGATTTAACCATTTTCTTTCATAATCATAATATCAACTTTTTGCATTGGATATCAATGTTGTTTCTTTTATCAAATGTGAATCTCAAAGGGTGAGGATGATGAGTTTGACCCAACAAAAGTTTTAAAAAAGTATTTTTATGTTCATAAGAGTCTTATGTAACCTGGATTAGTCATTTGTGGTTCTATGTGTTTCTACTTCATCACTATGTTGGTTTGTTGTTCGAGAGTGAAAACATTTGAAGGACCTTCTCTCTACATGTAAATTTAAAACCCAGGAACTTAGTCACTTTTAAAAGAATAAAACCAATATTATATTTTCATAACACCCTCATCCAGGAACAACCTCGGGACTAGGAGTGTCAAACATCACTCACAAGAGATGCCGATACGTGTCATCGCTCAAACACATTTACAGAATAGAATAAGTACTTTTATTTCAAATTTTGAATGGTTCAAACCATGTAGCAGAAGAAAACGTATAAAATCATAAGCAAACCAACTACAAAATGAATAATAAAGTTATCTAAAAACAATCAAGAAATTCAAACATAAGTTAGTTTTAAAGATTTAAAATTTTTTTTGTACCTCAATAATTATTTTTAAATCATGTTATAAATTGAATTTAGTCCTAAAAAATTATGCTGGTACAATCAGGAGAAAAATAATGTGAAAAACTCCAAATCATGCAATCACTACCTTTTACAGATCACATTTTAAAATTTCTATGATATTATGAAAAAAATGTCATTGTTAGTTTACATTACATCTTATAAATATATTGTTTAAAATTTTATATTGAAAATTATTATTTTTGCATTTGTATTGATCGATACATATATAAATCATTACAATTGAATTAATCAATTATGTATAACGTTTAAGAAACTTACAATATAATTATAAAAAAACCGCGCAACGCGCAGATATTATCTAGTCATATATATATATAAGAGGATATTTCTCCTTTCATCTTATGCTGTCACGTGAGAGGAAAAACCCCGTCATCCTTATATTCACATCAACACAAAAATCTATTAAAAATCCACCCGTTCAAATTCATACTATCTCTTCATATCCTCTTCCACTACTTAAATCCATTGTATCTGCTACATCAACCCTTTGAAACCCTTCGATTCGTCGCTGAAGCATGGCTTTGGGTCTTTTTTCAGGATGGGGAGCAGCTATCAAATCTGAGGTTAGGCTTCCAAGTTGGTCGGTGATAGCTAGGGCGACACATTGGTGATGCATCACATTATTGGATTCCCGAGAGCTAGAATCAGAGGAAGAGGTTTATTCCCGAGACGACGCTGACGGTGGCGCATCGTGTGGACTCACTGCTACGGGTAAGAAGCTTCTGGGTCGGTTCGTAGTAGGTTTTGGTTTGAAGGCAGCGGATACAAGGGCATGTTTGGCGCAGAACGATTGGATTGCGTTGGGTTCTAAAAAACTAGAGATGAAGAAAAACAAACCCATTGATTCCGGAGCTCCATATCAGTGATAGTGTCAAACCGAACCCGATATTCGTTTTCCAGTTCGACAACGATCCTGATTGTAGTCCACAAGTTTTTCAGGTCAAAAGAAATTCTGGTGTTTTCGTGCAAGCCCGAGTTAAAAAAATCTGGTGATCGGAATCTCATTTCGAGGTCAATATCTACAAACTGAGCTTTTGATATCATATCCTAGATACTTGATCGCCCCGAGATCGATGTGGATATTGAGTTTTAGAGACCTATAAGGCTACACAATCAGGATTTATAGTTGGCAGTTCTAAAAATCATTCAGTACATGTATAGGAAATTGCAAACCAAACATAAAAGGAGAAAGGATATGGGAGCCTATTTTGATGGATTGAGTGAGGTAAACAAGTTACGTGTAGAGGAAGATAAACGGAGAGAGAATGTTATAGAGGATGAGTGGCAAACATATGCATCCATTCTTTCAGGGAAGTGCTAGGAGCATGCAAAGAAAAATGGAAGAGATTCCAATGATCATATAGCTTTCCTATCATCGTTAAAAGATGTTCTTGAAGGAGAAAAGTACCCTAGGTTTAAAAAATTAGGTCTTGAAGATGCTCTGACTTTCATCTCTCGACTCTCTGACGTTGATGATGATTCTGTTGTTAACAACATACAAACTCTATCCATGAGGTTTGGGTACACAGTACGTGTCTAATTTGTGAGTTCTACAAAGAAACAATAAGGAACAAAAGAGAAATACATATGAGGATACTCACACAAGGTTTTCGATTGTTTTGTAGCTCGAGAAACATACAAGGTGTCCTTGGCACTTACCTCGTCGTGATGCCTGTTGTTTTCTTCTAGCTTGCAGATGGCATTGAATTCTTCTCTATGAGAAAACAATCTAAATCTTACTTGAAGACTCATTACACTCGTAAAGCATCTTAATCACAGTTCATTTCTTCGAAAGCTGTAGGAACATTTTGGGGTAAGATCAATCATCAAGAACGAAAACGAGTTAACGATTGTTATATACTTTCAAGTTAGTATTGACAGTCAAGCACTGATCTTTGTCACCAGGTCCCATAGCTGGTCTTATATCAAACGTCCTGGCCTTCTATTAGTCGTCTCCTTCCTCATTGCCCAGCTGGTGAGTTAAAGCGTAAAACTGAAGACTCCATCACACATTTCCTTTTTATTGATATTGAATTTTTTTCTGCAAGATTGCAACAATCATAGCTGTTAACGCAAATTGGGGCTTTGCAAGAATCAAAGGCACTGGATGGGGATGGGCTGGAGTCATTTGGCTTTACAGTATAGTGTTCTACATCCCACATGATGTCCTTAAGTTCATCATTCGATATTCACTAAGTGGTAGAGCCTGGCACAACTTCATCGAGAACAAGGTATACCCAACCAAATAATTATATTTGCATTTTGCTAACAATGATATCTTAATTCAGACAGCACGATGGAAAAAAGACTATGGAAAGGGAGAAAGGGAAGCATGATGGGCTCACATTCAACGAACCCTTCAAGGTTTGGAGACAATTAAAACATCAGAAACCATTTTTAACGAAAAGAGCAATTACAGAGAACTGTCTGAACTTGCAGACCAGGCCAAGAGACGTGCTGAAGTCGCAAGGCAATTCCAATATGAACTGAGAAATCCATGTTATTCTTTCGTTGAATACATTTATAAGTTTTTTTCCTCTTCTGTATTAGGTTAATGGAGCTGCATCTTTGAAGGGCCACGTTGAATCAGTGGTGAAGAACAATGAAATTGACATAGACACAAACCCACAAAACTACACTGTATAATTCAAAAGATGTTTCTCTTCTGTTAGAATACTAAATAAAACCTACCCGAATACGAAGGCTGTTGCAGAAGAAGCAAGCTGGTTCATGCGGCTACTACATTTTATGTTGAGATTTTTTTTTCTTTTTTGAGTAATAAGATTCAAACATTGTTTAGAAAGTAGAAGGATACATGATAAGCACTGCAGACAGAACCATTCCCATGGAGTTCTTCTACAGATTTTAGTTTTTTCATAGTTGTAATAATTCTGAAACAAAATATCAGTTGTTCCTCTGCAACATATACATTCACTATGTTGCTTATTTGAATAATCTTCCTTTATCAATTTTCTGATTAGATACATCATTTAAAATGATGTAGTGGTGGGAGATGGTTAGGAAAGAGGATGTAGATTCCTCCTAGAGCTTTTCATGGAAAGATCTTCAAAATTTATGCATAAAATTAACTTGCCACATAATAGGTAATGTAAAGATACAATTGAGTTATTGGCTTCTTATTTTTAGTTATGTTGTTGCTTATTCTAAATATCTGTGTATGTTCATCTTAAGTCAATAGTTCTATGATTAGCATGTAGCAGGGTCGGGGAGCTTCGCCAATGATCTAATATGTAATCATTTCTGAATTTCATCAGTAAATTGGGGATCATCAACACCCATCTTTCGTGGTTTCCGCCATCGTTCCTGATGCGATGCTGATCGTGCGTTTCACTCGGGTGTGCGGATGAATTCCTTCGAACCCGTAGACGGATACATGCTGAAGAACGTTAGCCCAAATATCAGTGAGACCGTCCTAAACCTTTGAGTATATGCACGTCTAAAACTCTTCGAACGATAGAAGACGCCACAAGCAACCGTGGTTCGTTGCTTGATATGTCGAGTCGAGTAAGTCCCGGACTTGATCAATTTGTGTGAGATGAATCTCTCAATCTTAAGAACAATGAGCTAAGCTCGTTTGATCTGTATTTTGTTCGAAAATCACTTGTACTTTGTTATTCATGCACGCCTTTTTAAAAGGGAGAAGGCAAAACCGAACTCCCCACATTACACTCCTGTTCAAAAGTCTAAGACTCTTATTGACCAATAATTTTTCTAGATTTTATTTGTACTGACAATGCACAAAATAAGCCCTAAATTATGGGTGTTATTGTTACCATTTGAATTCAAATTTGAATTTGAATGACACAAATCCAAGACACTTTGTCTTGATGGGTCTTTGTGTGGTCCATGGGCTTATGAGGCTCTAAACCCTTCAAATGATCTTGCTGTTCAATCTCTTGAGCTTCTAAGATTTCTTGAACCTTATCTTGTAGCGTCTTGGTCTTATATCCAGTCCAAGACACCTTTAACATGCTTGAAACCTCATAATTTGGCTCTAAGTGTGCACTAGAGGTCTCTTCCGAAAGGTCGATGGAATGTCGTCGGAAAAGTGACGTTGTGGCAGCAATCCAGTAAGCACCTGAAAGTTCTTTGACAGCCGGTTCCAATGGTCTTGGTTTCATCGAATTTGGATTTCGGGAAGGCTTCCATTTAGGTGTTTTTGTAAAAGGTCTCATCTCCGAGCTAGGCGGCCCTCGAATATCGGACGCGACCGTTAGTCCGCGAGTCTTGTCAACGGTCCACATATCCGCATCCTCATCAGCGACCCACGCATCCTCGTCAGCGTCCCGCACGTCCTCGTTAGCGTCTCGTGTATCCGCGTGATTATCTTGCCCGTTCCACCAATCCGTTCCGTCCGTCTATTCGAGGCGTGCTTTCTTTGTGATGTCCTCATCAGTTCCCCCGCCTTCTCTGGTGGTTTTGTTGGGACCCATGCAGACCCCTTCGGAGCAGCTCCACTAACTTCATTATTGTATCCACTCAAACCTTTCATAGTTTTTTCATTTGCAGTTGCATATTATTTATTCTTGATTAATATGCAAAGATGACCCAGAATTTAAATTATTTTGTTGTCAAAAGTTAATAGTTTTTTAGGTTATGTTTGTCGGTTGTTATTGTTTTTTATTAAGATTAATCTGCCTTTGTAAGCCTCCAATGTTGCATAGAGATGTGAAAAGTACAAATATTCTACTGAACGAGCAATTCCAAGCAAAACTGGCAGATTTCAGGATCTCCAGATCTTTCCGTGGAGGGTTAAACTCATGCCTCTACAGTTGTTGCAAGAACACCTGGTTACCATGATCCCAAGTGAGTGAACCCACAAAGTCATACCAAAACCAATCAGCTCAATATTGTAAACTATCAATAAGATATGTGAAATGAATTGAAATAAATATATAATCTTTGTTCCCTTTCAGGTATTACAAAACGAATTGGCAAAGCGAAAAGAGCGATGTGTATAGCTTTGGAGTAGCATTGCTTGAGATAATCAGGAACCAGGTAGTGATAGACACAAGCTGAGAGAAACCTCACATAACAGAGTGGGTTGGGTTCATGATTGTGAAAGGAGACATCAGACACATCATTGATCCGAAACTAAACGGGGCTCTGATACAAATAGTGTATGGGAAGCTGTGGAGCTTTCTCTTGCATGTGTGAACCCTTCCTCAAACCGAAGACCGTCAATGCCACAAGTTGAAATGGAACTGAACGAGTGTCTTGCGTTTGAAAGGTCAAGGATGGAAGGTAGTTCATGATCTGTAAATGATGTGTTTAATTTATGTTTGATAATGCTATTCCTCATCTTAATCTTCCTGGTTATGAACTCATTGCTTCTCTCATTATGATGCTTATAGATAGATATTACATGTTCACCACCACTAGAGGGAAAATGAAGTGTTTGGGAAGGAGATTCAATCCTTGCATCCCTCAGCACCTTCTAACAAGTAAAAATCAATTTAACCCTTTCTTTCTTAACCATATAATGTCGATTTCTTTGCATTGGACATGAATGTTGTTTATTTCTAAATAATTAGTCTCTTCTTTGTTTTTAGGTGGAATTTGGAAATCCGAGAATGGTGAAAGGTTGTCGTATGTATTAGTGACATTGATTACTATGATTTTGGTTATTCATTTTCTAACTTAATCGCTGCGTTAGTGCTTCAAAGCTTACCTGCTAATCAAAGCTCGTTGGGTTGTTTTTAAGGGTAATGTTTCCATGGGTTTGATAATTTTTTTGTTTAATATCGTCTGTGATATGATTTGATATTGCATTGTCAATCTTATAAAATTTCTTTCTTTAGGCAGTTTATTTTAATTGAATGTTAAGTGTTATAGCCTTTATTTTTTGTAGGGTTATTGTTGTTTTGGTTTGGATTTGGGTTCTAATCGAATACCAGTTTAGGTGGTTGCACGAAGCAATATATGTCAAAGAGAGAACAATGCTCGATGGAATCATTATACTTTCAACTCTGAAAAATGAACATTGTCTTTCCTAGAGTTTTTATCTCTATTTGGCGACTCGATGTTTGTGGAATTGTTTACTGGTATGCTAGATTCGTGCAACAAGGCTCTCGGCTAAAGGCAGATTATGAAGTAACATGAGACAAAGACAATTTTTTTTATAAACTTAAAAATCCAGCTAGAAGAAAACTCTGGTAGGATTTCGATCACAGAGGTAATCAATACAGAAACGAGATTTTTCAGATGCGAACCATTTGTTCTCGAGTACAAGGGGTGACATGCAAAAGAGCTTTTAGTTTTAGGACTTTTCTTGTATGGATTTAGACGTTCTTGTAATCTTTATGATCGTGTCAGCAAAAGCATTTAACTTTGCATCGTGATTAATATAAAATTACTTTATTAGATGTAATTATGAAACGGTTTTTATATCACTACTAATAATATCTATAACTAACACAATGTTATATATTATAATTCAAAAGACTATATTACGATATTTGCATTATTATATTATGATTATATTATGAAATACCGTTTGGTCTTAAATTGTATAGTCCATTTCAACGAAATTGTATATGTGCGTCATTTGTGATCAATCATTGTACAACAATGTTTAACCGTAATTCTTTATCAATCTGTATAATATACTGGACTGCAATCTCAAATCAGATCGATTGCGTTTCTCATCTAACACACGATATTAGGGTTGAGCGCAGGTTGGGTATTTGAAAATTTTAAGCTATTCGAATTCGAACGCGTAGTGTGTTTTATACTCAAACTTGAGTTTTTTTTAATATTATAGCTTATCTTGGTTTGGGGTTAGATCTAGTTTGAGTTCAGATACTCAACTCTTATCAAGTCTAGCAATATCTAGCTTCATTGAAATTTTTTATTCTTTTTACGTTAATATTTTTTAATTAAGTTTAACTATAAATATCTTGCAGAAATATTTGACTACTTATAAGTAGTGGAAATTGAAGTACATATCTAACATTTGACATGCATTAATTAAAATTTGAAAAATATTTGAAATGCACTATAATAACAATCAAATTACATTGACCAATTATTTTAAAATTAAATAAATTATCATATGCAAATAAAATCAAAATTGATTCACAGCAAGGAAGCATGCCATAACCCTAAGAGATCTATATTATGATATGGGTTTTTTTAAATGTTCTTTCACGTGATGTCTTATATCATCTTGCTGTCACTTCCTACATTGTAACCCTTTTTATTAAATTTTCATCTACGAACATTGTTCCTTTCAATCATGGTTTGACTAATATCTTCTATTTTTATCAAATGCAATTGGAATACTGACAAAAAATTAAAAAAAAATGGATGCAAAAACTTGATAAGAAGCCATAAAAAAGTGTCGAAGACAAGAGAAAGAGAGAAGCTATCTTCATCCACCCTGAGGTTTGTTTCTTTGCCTCAAGTAGTCACGTCTTTTACTTCTATCACATAACAAAGACCTTAACACGAGATGCGATAATGGTCGTTGCATGAACTCATAAAGCAGGATTCAAACAAATCTTATGAGGAAAAGGGTGAAGATAGAGCTTTTATGGATTTAAAAAGGAAGAAATAGAAAGCAATTGAGACTCTGTGTTCCTCTTTATTATTCTCTTATTTATTATTTTATATATTATTCATGTTATATATATATTGTTATTGTGCCTCTTGAAATAAATAAACAAGTTCCTTAGGCAAAGAGATTGTGATCATTTAATAAGTTCTACAAAGCAAATCATTATACTTTTATGTGATGATGTGTTCGTTTTGTTACTAATTTTATGTATAACTTATTCAAATGTATAAATTATCCAAAACGTGCAATCACTTTCTTCAACAAATTACGTTTTCAAATATGAAAGATATTATGGACAAATCACAGTGTTAGTTTATATTCCATTATATAAATATATTTTTAAAACTTTTACATTGAAAATAATAACATTGTGTTTGTATTGACCGATTTATATCTCAAATGTCATGATGAAGTTTGAATTAATGATATTATGTACAACATTAAAGAAAATCCAATTTAATTATTACAAAACCGCGCAACGCGCGGATATCATCTAGTTTGTATAAAATTTGGTGTTATTTAATATCTCATATGAAGTTTAGTTTTTGAGACATCTTTTCCATGAACTTAAAAAAATTTGGTTTTTTTTATATCAAAGGGGAGCTTGGATGCTTCCATAGTCTATATCTCCGTAGTTGTTATTGCAATAAATGGAGAGATTTTATACATTTCTAAAGGTTGTTGTACGAAAACACTTCAACTGGTGAGGGTGGTGCTCTGATGACTTTATCGATCGACAAAACTTCTTGTTGCAATCCGTAATAGGGTGGGGGCGGTGCTCTGATGACTTTATCGATCGACGAAGCTTCTTGTTGCAATCCGTAATAGGGTGGGGGTGGTGCTCTGATGACTTTATCGATCGACGAAGCTTCTTGTTGCAATTCGTAATAGGGTGGTGGTGGTGCTCTGATTACTTTATCGATCGATGATTCTTTGGCATCAACAATATGTATATTTGATGTTGTCAATACTAGCAAATCACATCAAAATGGTCACCGTTTGAAAGGATCAATATTGTTACGATATATTTCATGATATTTATCAAGATAATTAGATACACTTATCTTCCTAATTCATCTAATATTAATCAGAAATAATATCCTTACAATAATTTTCGTTGAAATTTATCATTGAATCACTCTTTGCGATTTAGTTATTATAGAAGCACAAGTGCTCATGCTCTTAACCTTTTCTTAAACCACATGCAATCATGCACGTCATGGTACCTTTTATATGCATGTTCCTATAGCTTTCTTACGCAGAATTTTATATACAACAAGTGTATATTTTCAAAAAAAAATTAATATAAATAGTAAAAAACTTAAATACACTTAAGAAAAGTGATAGCGAAGAGGGCAAACAAAACAATCTTTCCCTCCATTTTTAAGACAAGTTTGGCTACAACGATCGAGAAAAATCAAAGACGACGATCGTATTATATAATGGAGAAATGTTGCATTTCTGATAATATTTTGTACTTTACATTTAAAGGAAAAAAAGTAATCTTATAAATGGATATACATAAAGTTATCTACACACCAAAAAAGTTAAATTTTATATTTTTTCTATATTTTGTGAAGAGCATTTGGGAAACATTATAAACATGATCATGTTTACCATCTATTTCGTTGTTCTGATCTTTTAATACATTTTTTTCTTTTTTATGGTTTTGATAAGTGTTCTTGTTTCCCTTTTCAAAAATTCTTAAAATACCTAAAATGGGAACACATTTTCAAAGGAATCACATTATAAAGGTCGGTTCCCTTTCAATTTTCACAATTTATCAACACGTAAAAAAATCTAAAATTAATGAAATTATCGTTACTAATTGAACTAGGGATTCATAGTATATGTTTAATTATTAATTACCTCTATCATTATTGAATTTCATTTTGCGATTTTAAGTTTAACTAATAGGTGTTATTTACGTAAATATAACAGTCCTTGTTACCCAATCAATTCATAATAATAACGTTTTATTTTTTTGGAAATGTAATTAAAAACTAATAGGTAAAAGCACGTAAGTATGTTAATTTGTAAGATATTTTTAATCTTTCTATTTATATAATACAGCAAACAAGAGAAACAATATTGGATTTCGGGATGCGTAGGGAAATCCTTTATACTCGATTTTCAGTAGGATTCTTTGGGTTGAGGAGTATATGTTGAATGGCCTAGTGTCACTCTTTAAGAGTTTGTCTGGTTGATGGTGGATGATATAACTAGAGAAGGGAAGTAGCTTTGTGAGTTGAAGAATATTGTTTGAATGAAGACAACACAACAATTGTGACAGCTTCTTGACACGATTCAAAAATTACTTCAATTTTTTGCAGTACAAGTTCAAGACAAAAAGTTTTGATGAACGATTAAGAAAAGGGAAATTTAATTTCTTATCGAATTCAAGTATCTAACTACAAATTGTATGGAATATTTTATTTACTCATTTTTATCAAGAGTCTCCCATGTCTCCTCCACTATCTCCACTCTTTACTTGTCCACGTATCAGTAAGTCGAGAGAAAATTCTGTCTACTTAGTTCCTTGTTAGCTCCTCGTCCATGTGACCCTCCTTTGGTTTAACTTCGTGATCAATATCCCTATTATTTATACCTATATCCCTTTGATAGATAAAAAATGTTAAATGGTGTAGTTCAAGGATGTTGACATTTTTTATCCACTCTAGAACGCGAAATTGGTTGTCTCTTCTTTGTTGTCAAACATTAAAATATGTATCCCTCGGGTAATCTAGGCTCTTTTACATTCTAATTAATGACTCCCACTATGCATCATATGCAACACACTACACATGTCGAATCTCAATTGATGTGTTTTTGGTCCTGTTAGAATTTTCTGAATAATATTGTTTAGCGCTTTTCTTTGAGCAATTAAATCATCCTGGATGCTTAGAACTGATAATTTGAGAATTTTGAAATGAAATGTATGACTATAATGAAGATGGACAACTCTCATTCTTAGAGTTTGCTGGTCTAATTAGTTCTTTTGGTAACTTAGTTGCTGCATAGTCAAAACAAAACGTTGTATGGCTGCATTTTGGTTGAAAAAATCTTGATGTTTTGACTTATTTGTTAACGAGAAAGAGAACTTGTTCACGGCTATCGACTTGAATGGGGATGGTAATAACCTCTGAAATACAATGTTTTGTAGAATAAATATATTCTTTAGTGTTTCCTTCTTGACCAAATTGATCGCTAGTTTTTTTAGTCTCAGAATTTCCCTTTTCCCTTTTGTAGACAGACAATATATGGGTAAGAATCTCATCTCTAAAAATAATTAAACACGTATATGTAAGTAATAAATATATTTTCTGGCTTGATATCCATTTGGAATTGCAACAATTTGCCAAGTGGATGTTCAAATTGAGTGAATGGGCTCATTTATCAACTTATGATGTCGGCTTGCATATTGGTTCAAGCGCGTCGTATGTTGTGGTATTGTGGTTTTTTTACCTTTATGACCCTTTTATTCATATGTCGTGGCAAGATTTCTCTACAATGGAGTTGAATATTCCACTGACGATTATGTTTATGTCAAACCTAACAATTTTATTGGAAAGAAGTACACACCATTGGAGAAGCAGGTAGTGGAGCTTAAGAGGAAATATCTGGATGTGTTTTTGGTGGGGGTTGTAGGTTACAGGTATAGGTTCTTCGGACAAGACACAGAGATTGCCTGATATGTGATACCAAAATAGGTATAGGTTCACACACATATTTTAATAAGTATTTGACTAAACATTTTTTTATCTCAATCTGTAGCTCATAGAATGTGTAAATATGAAATACCGATTCGTTTCCCTTAGTGAAATCAATAGGCTTTGAGGGTGCGTATTTGTTCTTAATATATCCTTTGTTAATGCTGTTACAAAGAGGAGATTTTAAATCTGAAAAGGAAAGATCTTACGAAGGAAAATCTTCCTAAAAACATGTAAGCTCTTTTAGTTTTGACTTTTTATAGAAACTCTTAACACCGTTGGTTTTCTTTACTTACAGTGCAACCCTCCTACGGTCTTCAGGTATTGGTTGATACTAACTTCATCCATTTCTACATTTGTTTGGTTTTAAGGCTTTTTGGAACTATATATGATTGTTCTTTGGTTGTTGTAGAATCTTGGAGAATACCAGGAGTCTGTTCGCACTAGCGACATGACAGACCTAAGATAGGATCACAAGGAACAAATGGCGCCAGGCTATTGATGCGTATCAGAGTTAAATATAACCTAATCTACCCGCAAGTGCACGGCACGTGTGTAGTATTTTAGGTGTCGATCCCACAGAGACTATGCAACGCTACCTAAACCCAAACTACGAATAAAACTTGCTAACGAAAGAGTGGTGGATTTTACGAATGAAATACTAAAAACAATAAACTAACGAGTTCTAAACAGCGAGACAAATGTTCTAGAAATCCGGTTTCACCACAAGACTACCGAAACCAACGACCAACCTATCTATCATGCAATACCAGTTAAAGCTATCTAAGGCGGACGATCCTAACATGATATCTACCCTCTCTCAAGGCATAGACACGTGATCTAGACAAGTTGCCCCCTACTTTCGTGGCTGACACCATGAACTAAACCCATAAACTCTGTGATTCGCCCGTTCACCCTCAACCGTTGCTACCCTACTTTCGTGGCCTAACCTCGGTTGTTCTAAACCTGACTTTCTAGGACTAGAATTCTCCTTTCGGTCCTTCTCCTAACCCCTAACACATGCATCTACGTGGCCATCGCAAACACAAGTAAATTCAAGAACTCAGATAAAGAATAGATGAACTAAAACGGGAAGATGCATTCAAAATAGATCAAAAGCGGTCTCGGGATAGCCAAGGGCTAATCCCTTCTCCTAGAACAAACAAACTACTCGCTCATGCGTCTGTAAAGAAACATAAACATAGTAGAAAGTCTAAGGAACATAAAAACCAAACAAAACCGAAGTGGCGGTGCTTGATCTCCAATGCTCCTCGCTTATCTCCTCGCAAGAATCTGCTCTAACTTCGCTGAATTCTTCTCCTCTGTATGCTTGCTGTAACGGCGTCTTTTTGCCTCCTTTTAAGCCTCCTAAGTCGGTCCAATTGTTGCCTAAATTGCCCCACGAGTTCCCTTATGTTTTAAGTTAAGTTTACTTAAGTTTTGAGCAGTTTCGGGCCGCTACCCGCTCGGGTAATGAGTGTACCCGCTCGGGTGCGGCTAGGGCAGTTCGTGCGCGTCCTGTGGTGCTGGAATGGTGCCCGATCGGGCATGGCATGTGTGCCCGCTCGGGCACAAGGCAAAATGGTCCTAAATGCTTGCCCGAGTCGTGCTAAATGGTCCACACAATTGGCCGTAGGTTTTGCCCGATCGTGCAAAGGTTGTGCCCGACCGGGTGAGGCTTTTCCATGCTCAATCTCGTCCCGTTTGTCCCGTGATGATCCCCAAAGTTGCTCCTTAGCTCCGTGCATGTTCCTTTAGCTCCAAAATAGTCCAAATACACGTAAAAACCTGTAAGAACATGAAAAGCACGAAAGCAAGTAAAACGGATACGGAATCATACGTAAAACATCACATATGTATCAAAAACGTCTCCTGAATCGTGCAAGAAATACGTATGAAAACGAGATGATCAGCTATTATTCTTCGTTTTCGGTAATAAGCTTGTTTATGAGTGCACATTGACGAAGTTAAAAATATGAAGTCTCACTCTCTTTCCTAGCTCATTCGTCTGTTGGTGTTTGCATGCAGATGTTTATACATTTAATTTAATACCGTTTATTTAAACATGATTGCGGTGCCTACTATTCATGTTTATGAAGATGTAGGGGACTTCGGTGTGAAGTAAAGATTGAGGGCTAGCACTCATAGAAATTTATTTTTTTTATCTTTGTGTTGGCTCCCTCGCTGTTGTTGGGTTTATCCTACTGGCTACTCTGCGGAAAAATTGGTTTGTGATATATCAGTCTATTTCAGTTCCAACATCCTCTTGCTTTTCTTTTCTATTACATGTTGCTATTATTTTTCTTTCACTTAGAGTTACAAGTGATGCTCACCTTACGTGCTCTATGAAGTTGGTATTCATGCTTTCTACATCATCATTTCAATCATTGTTTGTGAATATTTAATTAGTTATTGAGCTTTAGTTATTGAGCTTCTTATTTTTTTGAGTCATCTAATTTGTCCATAGTCTTGTTTAGTCTTTGCTTACACCTATACATACGCATAGTTTCGAATACAAACACTTCATTTCAATCGCATTTGGAATGCTTCTCCATCTTTTTATAATCTCCAACAACTTCGCATTGTCATTTCTGACTCATGATTTTCTAAGTTCTTGAACATGGGTATAATGTATGGGTCATGTAAGTGCTAGAGAAAGAGCCAACTTTAAATCTTTGGGGTTATTTCCTTCTTATTGAATGAATTTCAAGATTTTGATCGATTTGGCATTTGGAATATGAGATCCTTGCATATGTTTGGCATTAGTTTCTTAATTGGATATTGAATGTCTAATGGATCAACCAAATCTTTCAGAGCCATTTTCTTTTGGTTATGTCGAACTCTTCGAGTTACATGATGTGTTTGACTGGGATACAATATGGACATGTTAAGAAAATCTAGTCATTTGGGTAAATGGGTTACGATTCATAATGAGTTTCTGTTGTGAATTTTCAAGGAGGACATAGTCATTTGAGTACAGAAAAAGACTGGTGTTCCTGTCATTAGAATAAGCACAATTAGATTTAGATGACAATTGTCTTACAAGGTGATTCGTATAAACAATTTTGCTGATGAATATTGTTTCTTGATGGCTTGCTGTTAAAATAAAAACGAAGGGTTTGCCGGATAGCTATCAATTCTCAAGGAATATTCAGCACAAGCCCCGACAGATTGGGGACGTTGTCCGACCATAACTCGCCTATGCACTTGGCCGCAAGCTCTAAGAAGTCAACGGCCGTAACATCTCATTGCAATGGAAAAAGTAGCACCAGCTTCAAGCCCGAATGAATCTCTACCATTGGTAAGCAATGAAGAGAGCTCAACAATTTCCCATGCCATTTCTTTTGACATTGCACAACCCAAGCTCTATAATGGATTGGTAACCGAGTTTGCTGATTTAGGCAAATGTCCTACATGTGCTGTTACTCTGGTAAAGAGGCAACTTTTGAGTGTCATGTACCTGGTATCCTTAGGCTGTTTGTGCTTTGTAATAAGAATTAGTTTAGTCTCATTAGATGTTTCATTGTTTGAAAATGGGTCAAATGTTAGCGTGTTCTTCAGGCACCGACTTTGCTGTTTCCGAAATGAAAGAATTTTTTTGTATGAGGAGTGTTAAATTTATGTTTTGTTCAGTAACATATCCTTGAACGGTTTACATAAATGTATATTTGTGTAACAATGAAGTTTACTGTAATGTTCATATTATTGTTAAGTTATGACCTCTGCTCAACGCATTTATAGAAAGTTGTTGCTGGGATTGTACCTTTAGTTTATCCATCTTTCGATAGCGTGTTGAGTTGTATGACACAAAAGGAAACATTTTCCCACCTCATGGTGCTACTTTTGACAAGCGGAAAACTGAAGTAGGTTTCGCGATGTAGGTGAACCAAGCACGACGATTGTGATGATTGTTTTGTAGCTACCAAGCCAACAAAGAACATATCAAAGAGGATGAGAAATGTACATATTTGGTTTGTAGTTTGAAATATTTGTTAAAGTGCAATCCACGACGTGGAAATTCGACAATTCAACTATTTATGTGATTTAACCATTTTCTTTCATAATCATAATATCAACTTTTTGCATTGGATATCAATGTTGTTTCTTTTATCAAATGTGAATCTCAAAGGGTGAGGATGATGAGTTTGGTCCAACAAAAGTTTTAAAAAAGTGCTTTTATGTTCATAAGTCTTATGTAACCTGGATTAGTCATTTGTGGTTCTATGTGTTTCTACTTCATCACTATATTGGTTTGTAGCTCGAGAGTGAAATCATTTGATGGATCTTCTCTCTACATGTAAATGTAAAACCCAGGAACTTAGTCACTTTTAAAAGAATAAAACCAATATTATGCTTTCATAACACCCTCATCCCGGAACAACCTCGGGACTAGGAGTGTCAAACATCACTCACAAGAGATGCCTATATGTGTCATCGCTCAAACACATTTACAAAATAAAATAAATACTTTTATTTTCAAATTTTGAATGGTTCAAACCATGTAGCAGAAGAAAACGTATAAAATCATAATCAAACCAACAACAAAATGAATAATAAAGTTTATCTAAAAACAATCAAGAAATTCAAACATAAGTCAGTTTTAAAGATTAAAAAATTATGTTTCTACCACAATATTATTTTTAAATCATGTTATAAATTGAATTTAGTCCTAAAAAATTATGCTGGTACAATCAGGAGTAACATAATGTGAAAAACTCCAAATCATGCAATCACTACCTTTAACAGATCACATTTTTAAATTTCAATGGTATTATGAAAAGAATGTCATTGTTAGTTTACATTACATCTTATA
Source organism: Gynandropsis gynandra (assembly GCA_036759665.1). NCBI lineage: Eukaryota > Viridiplantae > Streptophyta > Magnoliopsida > Brassicales > Cleomaceae > Gynandropsis > Gynandropsis gynandra. The sequence goes on along the minus strand of CM071872.1, from coordinate 34,493,405 downwards.
AATCTATTGTTTAAAATTTTATATTGAAAATTATAATTTTTGCGTCTGTATTGATCGATACATATATCAATAATAACAATTGAATTAATCAATTATGTATAACGTTTAAGAAACATACAATATAATGATAAAAAAACCGCACAACGTGCGGATATGATCTAGTCATAAACCGCGCAACTCGAGACGACGCCGACGGTGGCCTATCGTGTGGACTCGCTGCTACGGGTAAGAAGCTTCTGGGTCGGTTTGTAGTAGGTTTTGGTTTGAAGGCAACGGATACAAGGGCATGTTTGGCGCACAACGATTGGATTGCGTTGGGTTCTAAGAAACTAGAGATAAAGAACAACAAACCCAAATTGATTCCAGAGCTCCATATCAGTGATACTGTCGAACCGAACCCGATATTTGTTTTCTAGTTCGACAACGATCCTAATTACAGTCCACAAGTTTTTCAGGTCAAAGGAAACTCTGGTTTTTTCGTGCAAGCCCGAGTTTAAAAAATATGGTGATCGGAATCTCATGTCGAGGTCAATATCTACAAACTGAGCTTTTGACATGTATGAGTTTGCTTTCGATAATGAAGCCGGAATTCTCGGGTGTAACCTAAGGGTGATGATATCATATCCTGGATACTTGATCGCCCCGAGATCGATGTAGATATTGAGTTTTACAGACCTATAAGGCTATTTTGATGGATTGAGTGAGGTAAACAAGTTACGTATGGAGGAAGATAAACGGCGAGAGAATGTTACAGAGGATGAGTGGCAAACATATGCATCCATTCTTTCAGAGAATTGCTAGGAGCATGCAAAGAAAAATGGAAGAGATTGCAATAATCATATAGCTTTCCTATCATCTGTAAAAGATGTTCTTGAAGGAGAAAAGTACCCTAGATTTAAAAAATTGGGTCTTGAAGATGCTCTGACTTTCATCTCTCGAGTCTCTGACGTTGATGATGATTCTTTTGTTAACAACATACAAATTCTATCTACGAGGTTTGGGTACAGGAAAAGATGTCTCAACAACTAAACCTCATATGAGATATTAAATAACACCAAATTTTATACAAACTAGATGATATCCGCGCGATGCACGGTTTTGTGATAATTAAATTGGATTTTTCGTAAATGTTGTACATAATATCATTAATTCAAACTTCATCATGACTTTATCGATCGACAAAACTTCTTGTTGCAACCGGTCTTGAAGATGCTCTGACTTTCATTTCTCGACTCTCTGACGTTGATGATGATTCTTTTGTTAACAACATACAAAGTCTAATTTGTGAGTTCTACAAAGAAACAATAAGGAACAAAAGAGAAATACATATGAGGATACTCACACAAGGTTTTCGATTCGTTTGTAGCTCGAAAAACATACAAGGTGTCCTTGGCACTTACCTCGCTGTGATGCCCGTTGTTTTCTTCTGGCTTGCAGATGGCATTGAATTCTTCTCTATGAGAAAACAATCTAAATCTTATTTGAAGACTCATTACACCCGTAAAGCATCTTAATCAACGTTCCTTTCTTCGAAAGCTGTAGAAACATTTTGGGGTGAGATCAATCATCAAGAAAGAAAACGAGTTAACGATTGTTATATACCTTTAAGTTAGTATTGACACTCTAGCACTGATCTTTGTCACCAGGTCCCATAGCTGGTCTTATATCAAACGTCCTGGCCTTCTATTAGTCGTCGCCTTCCTCATCGTCTAGCTGGTGAGTTAAAGCGTAAAATTGAAGATTTCATCACACATTTCCTTTTTATTGACATTGAATTTCTTTTACGCAAGATTGCAACAATCATAGTTGTTAACGCAAATTGGGGCTTTGCAAGAATCAAAGGCATTGGATGGGGATGGGCTGGAGTCATTTGGCTTTACAGTATAGTGTTCTACATCCCGCTTGATGTCCTTAAGTTCATCATTCAATATTCACTAAGTGGTAGAGCCTGGGACATTTTCATCAACAACAAGGTATACCCAACCAAATAATTATATTTTCATTTTGCTAACAATCATCTCTTAATTCAGACAGCACGATGGAAAAAAAGACTATGGAAAGGGAGAAAGGGAAGCACGATGGGCTCACATTCAACGAACCCTTCATAGTTTGGTGACAATTAAAACATTAGAAACCATTTTTAACGAAAAGAGCAATTACAGAGAACTGTATGAACTTGCAGACCAGTCCAAGAGACGTGCTGAAGTCGCAAGGCAATTCCAATATGAACTGAGAAATCCATGTTATTCTTTCGTTGAATACGTTTATAAGTTTTTTCCTCTTCTGTATTAGGTTAATGGAGCTGCATTTTTGAAGGGTCACATTGAATCAGTGGTGAAGAACAAGAAAATTGACATAGACACAATCCCACAAAACTACACTGTAGAATTAAAAAGATGTTTCTCTTCTGTTAGAATACTAAATAAAACCTACCCGAATACGAAGGCTGCTGCAGAAGAAGCAAGCTGGTTCATACGGCTGCTACATTCTATGTTGAGATTTTTTTCTTTTTTGAGTAATAAGATTCAGCCATTGTTTAGAAAGTAGAAGGATACATGATAAGCACTGCAGACAGAACCATTCCCATGGAGTTCTTCTACAGATTTTAGTTTTTTAAAAGTTGTAATAATTCTGAAACAAAATATCAGTTGTTCCTCTGCAACATATGCATTCACTATGTTGCCTATTTGAATAATCTTCCGTTATCAATTTTCTGAACAGATACATCATTTAGATGTAGTGGTGGGAGATGGTTAGGAAAGAGGATGTAGATTCCTCCTAGAGCTTTTCATGGAAAGATCTTCAAAATTTATGCATAAAAATAACTTGCCACATAATAGGTAATTTACAGATATAGTTGAGTTAATGGCTTCTTATTTTCAGTTATGTTGTTGCTTATTCTAAATATATGTGTATGTTCATCTTAAGTCAGTAGTTCTATGATTAGCGTGTAGTAGGGTCGGGGAGCTTCGTCAATGATCTAATATGTAATCGGTTCTGAATTTCGTTGATAAATAGGGGATCATCAACACCCATCTTTGGTGGTTTCCGCCATCGTTCCTGATGCGATGTTGGATCGTGTGTTTCACTCGGGTGTGCGGATGAATGCCTTCGAACCTATAGACGAATACATGCTGAAGAACGTTAGCCCAAATATCAGTGAGACCGTCCTAAACCTTTGAGTATATGCACCTCTAAAACTCTTCGGACGATAGAAGACGCCACAAGCAACCGTGGTTCGTTGCTTGATATGTCGAGTCCGGTAAGTCCCGAACTTGATCAATTTGTGTGAGATGAATCTCTCAATCTTAAGAACAATGAGCTAAGCTCGTTTATATCCAGTCCAAGACACCTTTAACATGCTTTAAACCTCGGAATTTGGCTCTAAGTGTCCACTAGAGGTCTCTCCGAAAGGTCGACGGAATGTCACCGGAAAAGTGACGATGTGGCAGTGATCCAATAAGCACCTGAAAGATCTTTGACGGTCGGTTCCAATGGTCTTGGTTTAATTGAATATGGATTTCGGGAAGGATTCCATTTAGGTGTTTTCGTCAAAGGTCTCATCTCTGAGTTAGGCGGCCCGCGAATATTGGACGCGACCATTAGTCCGCGAGTCTCGTCAACAGTCCGCATATCCACATCCTCGTCAGCGACCCACACATCCTCGTCAGCGTCTCGCACGTCCTCGTTAGCTTCTCGTGTATCCGTGTGATTGTCTTGCATGTTCGACCAATCCGTTCCGTCCGTCAATTCGAGGCTTGCTTTCTTTGTGATGTCCTCATAAGTTCCCCCGCCTTCGCTGGTGGTTTTGTGGGGACCCATGTAGACCCTTTCGGAGCAGCTCCACTAACTTCAATATTGTATCCACTCAATCCTTTCATAGTTTTTTCATTTGCAGTTGCATATTATTTATTTTTTATTCATATGCAAAGATGACCCAGAATTTAAAAATATTTTGTCGTCAAAAGTTACTAGTTTTTAGGTTATGTTTTTCGGTCGTTATTGTATTTGGATTAAGATTAATCTGCCTTTGTAAGCCTCCAATGGTGCATAGAGATGTGAAAAGTACAAATATTCTACTGAACGAGCAATTCCAAGCAAAACTGGCAGATTTCAGGATCTCCAGATCTTTCCGTGGAGGGTTAAACTCATGCCTCTACAGTTGTTGCAAGAACACCTGGTTACCTTGACCCCGAGTGAGTGAACCCTCAAAGTCATACCAAAACCAATTAGCTCAATATTGTAAACTATCAAAAAGATATGTGAAATGAATTGCAATAAATATATAATCTTCGTTCCCTTTCAAGTATTACAAAACAAATTGGCGAAGCGAAAAGAGCGATGTGTATAGCTTCAGAGTAGCATTGCTTGAGATAATCAGGAACCAGGTAGTGATAGACAAAAGCCGAGACAAACCTCACATAACAGAGTGGGTTGGGTTCATGCTTATGAAAGGAGACATCAGACACATCATTGATCCGAAACTAAACGGGACTCTGATACAAATAGTGTCTGGGAAGCTGTAGAGCTTGCTCTTGCATGTGTGAACCCTTCCTCAAACCGAAGACCGTAAATGCCACAAGTTGAAATGGAACTGAACGAGTGTCTTGCGTTTGAAAGGTCAAGGATGCAAGGTAGTTCATGATCTGTAAATGATGTGTTTAATTTGTGTTTAATTTATGTTAGATAATGTTATTCCTCATCTTAATTCATTGCTTCTCTCATTATGATGCTTATAGATAGATATTACATGTTCACCACCACTAGAGGGAAAATGAATTGTTTGGGAAGGAGATTCAATCCTCGCATCCCTCAGCACCTTCCAACAAGTAAAAATCTATTTAACCCTTTCTTTCTTAACCATATAATGTCGATTTCTTTGCATTGGACATGAATGTTGTTTATTTCTAGATAATTAGTCTCTTCTTTGTTTTTGGGTGGAATTTGGAAATCCGAGAATGGTGAAATGTTGTCGTATGTATTAGTGACATTGATTACTATGATTTTTGTTGTTCATTTTCTAACTTAATCGCTGCGTTAGTGCTTCAAAGCTTACCTGCTAATCAAAGCTCGTTGGATTGTTTTTAAGGGTAATGTTTCCATGGGTTTGATAATTTTTTTTTGTTTAATTTCGTCTGTGATATGGTTTGATATTGCATTGTTAATCTTATAAAATTTGTTTCTTTAGGCAGTTTATTTTAATTGAATGTTAAGTGTTATAGCCTTTATTTTTTGTAGGGTTATTGTTGTTTTGGTTTGGATTTGGGGTCTAATCGAATACCAGTTTAGGTGGTTGCACGAAGTAATATATGTCAAAGAGAGAACAATGCTCGGTGGAATCATTATACTTTCAAGTCTGAAAAAGGAACATTGTCTTTCCTAGAGTTTTTGTCTCTATTTGGCGACTCGATGTTTGTGGAACCGTTTACTAGTATGCTAGATTCGTGCAACAAGGCTCTCGGCTAAAGGCAGATTATGAAGTAACATGGGACAAAGACAATTTTTTTCATAAACTTAAAAATCCAGCTAGAAGAAAACTCTGGTAGGATTTCGATCACAGAGGTAATCAATATAGAAACGAGATTTTTTAGATGCGAACCATTTGTTCTCGAGTACAAGGGGTGACATGCAAAAGAGCTTTTAGTTTTAGGATTTTTCTTGTATGGATTTAGATGTTCTTGTAATCTTTATGATAGTGTCAGCAAAAGTATTTAACTTTGCGTCGTGATTAATAGAAAATTACTTTATTAGATGTAATTATGAAAAGGTTTTTATATCACTTCTAGTTATATCTATAACTAACACAATGTTATATATTATAATTCGAAAGACTATATTACGATATTTACATTATTATATTATGATTATATTATGAAATACCATTTGGTCTTAAATTGTATAGTCCATTTCAACGAAATTGTATATGTGTGTCATTTGTGATGAATCATTGTACAACAATGTTTAACCATAATTCTTTATCAATCTCTATAATATACTAGACCGCAATCTCAAATCATATCGATTGCGTTTCTCATCTAACACACGATATTACGGTTGAGCGCAGGTTGGGTATATGAAAATTTAAGCTATTCGAATTCGAACGCGTAGTGTGTTTTATACTCAAACTTGAGTTTTTTAATTTTATAGCTTATATTGGTTTGGGGTTAGATCTAGTTTGAGTTCAGATACTCAACTCTTATCAAGCCTAGCAATATCTAGCTTCATTGAAATTTTTTATTCTTCTTACGGTTATATTTTTAAATTAAGTTTAACCATAAATATCTTGCAGAAATATTTGACTACTTATAAGTAGTGGAAATTGAAGCACATATCTAACATTTGACATGCATTAATTAAAATTTGAAAAATATTTGAAATGCACTATAATAATAGTCAAATTACATTGACCAATTATTTTAAAATTAAATAAATTATCATATGCAAATAAAATCAAAGTTGATTCACAGCAAGGAAGCATGCCGTAACCCTAAGAGATCTATATTATGATATGGGTTTTTTGAAATGTTCTTTTACATGATGTCTTATATCATCTTGCTATCACTTCCTACATTGTAACCCTTTTTATTAAATTCTCATCTACGAACATTGTTCCTTTCAATCATGGTTTGACTAATATCCTCTATTTTTATAAAATCCAATTGGAATACTGACAACAAAATAGAAAAGAATGGATGCAAAAACTTGATAAGAAGCCATAAAAAAGTGTCGAAGACAAGAGAAAGAAAGAAGCTATCTTCATCCACCCTGAGGTTTGTTTCTTTGCCTCAAGTAGTCACGTCTTTTACTTCTATCACATAATAAAGACCTTAACACGAGATGTGATAATGGTCGTTGCATGAACTCATAAAGCAGGATTCAAACAAATCTTATGAGGAAGAGGGTGAAGATAGAGCTTTTATGGATTAAAAAAGGAAGAAATGGAAAGCAATTGAGACTCTGAGTTCCTCTTTATTATTCTCTTATTTATTATTTTATATATTATTCATGTTATACATATATTTTTATTTTGCTTCTTGAAATAAATAAACAAGTTTCTTAGGCGAAGAGATTGTGATCATTTAATAAGTTCTACAAAGCAAATCATTATACTTTTATGTGATGATGTGTTCATTTTGTTATTAATTTTATGTATAACTTATTCAAATGTATAAATTATCCAAAACATGCAATCACTTTCTTCGACAAATTACGTTTTCAAATATGAAAGATATTATTGACAAATCGCATTGTTAGTTTATATTCCATTATATAAATATATTTTTAAAACTTTTACATTGAAAATAACTCAAGTGTCATGATGAAGTTTGAATTAATGATATTATGTACAACATTTAAGAAAAATCCAATTTAATTATCACAAAACCGTGCAACGCGCGGATATCATCTAGGTTGTATAAAATTTGGTGTTATATAATATCTCATATGAGGTTTAGTTGTTGAGACATCTTTTCCATGAACTTCAATAAATTTGGTTTTTCTATATCAAAGGGGAGCTTTGATGCTTCCATACGTCTGTATCTTCGTAGTAGTTATTGCAATAAATGGAGACATTTTATACACTTCTAAAGGTTGTTGTACAAAAACACTTCAACCGGATGATAGGATATGACAATAAATGAAGATGTTTCGTATGGATCTAAAGATGTTAGATACTCAAGTTGGCTACCTTGCATCTATTCCTTCTTGTCCAACTTGAAACTTTTCGGGAAACCTCATCAAAATCCTCAAGATAATTGGAACATGATAGCATTACCCAATCCTCATGGCCCCAAATCAACCACTACAGACCACAAAGAAAATAGCTCACAATTGTTTAAAAGGCATAGCTATCGATATATTAAAAATGGCAAAAGGGGAAGTTACAAATCTATATGTTCCATAAGATATATTCGATGAAAATATTTTATTCGATCAAGTAATGTAGAATTATTTGATTGACCCGCACGAATATATTTTATAACTTGATTTTTCCATGTTACAAATTTTTTATTGAGACACATGTTTTGTAAACTTAAACCACGACATAAATGTTTCATTATATGATTACCATTGAATACACTTATTTGAAGTTTTCTCTAAAACAATTGTTACTATGTGGCACATGGTAAAATAACATAAGGTAACTTAGGAGGACACATCTTGTGTAAACATAATTTCACATGATTACTTCTTTAAATAATTTTTATTGTTATACTTGATATATAAAACAAAGTTCTCGCTTTAATTGTATATTTGTGAGAATTATATCAAATGCATTGCACCATAGAAAACTAATTTGAGACATCTTTGAGTTTTGGATCAATTCTTTTTATGTTCATTCTTTAGAAACGAATATATTTGAATTTGATGATTATGTTCTAGTAAAATTAAATATATAAATATTTTACATGAGAAGGATATGACAATTTTACTAAAGAATAGAACATTGGTGTGATTGTTATACATCTAAGTTTAGGACAAATTTAAGATTTTTCTTTATATTATTTTCATTCAAAATGTGTTTACAAATTACGAAGAAATGAATTATTTGACCATTATAGAAACTCATATATACATCCTAAACTCAAAAGGATGGAAAGAATTTGGAGCCGGACTAAATTTTCGGGAAAAAAAGTATCAAAGAAAATAATATGTAAAACTAAATTAAAGACACAACAAACATGCAAGAATAAATAGTTACTCAGAATAATATTATCTTTTTTTTGTTAAACATGTGTATTATATATCTATATAAATAAAATACAGTAGGTTAGTATTGGAGCATCTATTACAAAAGGAGATACAAACCCCATATAAGGAACTACCATTAAAAGCATATACAAAAAGGTCGAGCTTAACTCATCAAGAATCAACATCGGCGGCTATGCCAGAGGAGAAGAAGAGGGTTTTCCTGATTTGGTGTCAGGTCTTGTAGAGAAAGGATACAGTCTCTAATTCTTCGATCAACCATTTCACGAAGGGAATTCATGGAACTACTACGGCTGCTATGCAGTCAGGTGTTACGTTAAACCCATAAGGAGTAGACACAAACCTGCATGATGATCTTCAGGAGAACCACCAGTTGAGGAGGTCTGTTGGCTTGCGCAAAACCATGTGGGATATGTGGAGAGAAGATGGTGGATCGGAGAAGCAAATGGAGGCAAAACTAAGCCATAGCTCAGTGATAACACTAAAAGTGTATCAATATTAGGATAGGTTTTTACACCATTTTCGCATGAATCTTACATTGAGTCTTACTTATCCGATATGATTTAGAGCTTCACACACCCGTTTTGTTGGTTTTCAGGTTTTTAGGCGACAAGGCCTAAATGAGCTCAATATGAAGAATTTCTGATCAAAACCCCATGAATAGAAGACATATCTACGTAGAGCTCCAGAACCCAAAGGAACACCCGAGCAACGAGCGGAAAAGAGAAATATCAAGGACACAAGGATGCCCGGTCGGGCACTATTCCTCCACCCGCTCGGGTAAAACCTACGGGGTTTTATCTACATATTTAGCACGACCCGGGCACATGAGCAATGAGATCGGGTAGCCTTACCCGATCGGGCGCACACTCGATACCCGCTCGGGCGATTAGCCATCCAATCTGCCCCGAGAGTTTACGCGACTCGGGAACCAACACGGTCGGGCGAGCCTATACCCGACCGGGCAACACCTGTGCCCGAGCGGGCCGCGTAATTCGCAACAACCTAGATCTCAATTTCAAACGAGCGGATAAAAAGAACTGAACAGATCTAGAGCAAGGGGGCGACGAACAGGGCAAGAAAGGACTGGAAAAACATCTGGAAAGGCTTAGGAGGCATCGGAGAAGAGGAGAAACACAATCCGTACACCGGTAACACAATAGGGTGTGAAAGGTAATTCAAATCTGAAAATTGTATTTCTGAATAATGAATTACAATAGCCCTAAGCGGCTATAAATACAATAGGTTAAGAATTAAACCTAATTACGGAATAAGTAATTACAAAAATACCCTTATGTACAATAATGTTCTAATACTCTTTATACGCCCCCGCAAGATGAATCACCCGTAGTGATTCCAATCTTGGAACACAAGTCTTGAAAAGACAACCTCGGAAGTGGCTTGGTGAGGAGATCGGCAAGCTGGTCCTTGGAGTGCACATGAGAAACTCGAAGTGTACCAGCTTCTATTTGACCACGAACGAAGAAGTAGTCAAGTGCAAGATGCTTCATGCGTGAATGAAAGACCGGATTGGCACTTAGGTAGGTAGCTCCAATGTTGTCACAATAAATGGTAGGCGCCAAGGGAAGAGTGACTCCAAGTTCGGTGAGAAGATTACCAATCCAACAAAGTTCAGCCGAGGCATTTGCTACGGATCGATATTCTGCCTCGGTGAATGAGCGTGCGTGCCCATTTTGTTTCTTGGACGACCATGAGATGGGATGTTTGCCAAGATAAACAATATACGCCCCCGTAGATTTGAAGTCCGATTTGTCGCCAGCCCAATCCGCATCACTAAAGGCATGAAGAGACAAAGTATTGTGAGCGGCAAGAAAGATACCTTGGCCTCGAGATCCAGCAAGATAGCGAAGCACACGTTCGGCACATTGCCAATGCTCATCCGTCGGTTGATGCATGAATTGAGACAGCTTGTTGACGGCGTAGCTAACATCCGGGCGCGTGAGAGCAAGGTATTGTAGACTGCCAATAACTTGACGATACTCGGTGGGATCGGACAAAGGTGAGCCCGAGGTGATGGTGAGCCGAGAGGTGGATGGCAAGGGTGTGGAGACGGGCTTTGCCTCATTCATGTTGGTGCGATTGAGGAGATCCGTAATGTATTTCCGCTGTGACAAGTGGAGACCTCGGGATGTCCTCGTAGCTTCAATTCCAAGAAAGAATTGTAGGGCACCGAGGTCTTTGAGGGAAAACCGAGACGCCAACTCCTTGATGAAGTGCTGAATGTGAGAGGAAGACGAGCCCGTTATGATCATATCATCAACATAAACTAGCACATAGAGTTTATGTGTTGCCGTGTTGAGAACAAAGAGGGAGGCATCCGCAAGAGAGTTCTTGAATCCAATTTGTAGCAAGAATGTCCGTAATTCCGAGTACCACGCACGAGGAGCTTGTTTGAGACCATAGATGGCTTTCCGAAGTTTGCACACGTGATGAGGATGGTCCTTGTCAACAAACCCCGGTGGTTGTTCCATGTACACATCTTCAGTGAGTGTGCCTTGAAGGAATGCATTGTTGACGTCGAGTTGATTGATAAACCATCCATTGGAGACCGCAAGACTAAGGACGATGCGAATGGTGGCGGGTTTGACAACCGGACTGAAAGTCTCGTGAAAGTCCACACCCGGACGTTGATGAAAACCCTTGGCAACCAAGCGAGCTTTATAGCGGTCAATAGATCCATCGGGTTTTCGTTTGATGCGAAAAACCCATTTGCAACCAACCACATTGCTCGCTATATTAGGAGAGACCAGATCCCACGTCCCGTTGCATAGAAGAGCATTGAATTCGTCACTCATCGCTTGTCTCCAATTGGTGTGACGTAAGGCTTGTGTCACTGTAGCCGGTTCAATGTCATCAAAAGATCCTGTACAAACATTCGCAGATGGAGGATTAGATCGAATAAGATTGACCTTGCTGCGAGTTACCATCGGATGCACATTTCGAGTTCCCGGTTCCGCAGTAGCAACACGGGCCGCGTCCGAGGGCAAGGCTACGTCCGAGGGCAAGACCGGAGAGGGAAGCACATCCGGAGACAACACGGGAGAAGGAGAGGCCGCAGCATCACTCGTGTCCGTGGTGCTCTCAACAATGATCAGGGAAGGATCTAATTGTGGGGGCTGCGGTGATGGAGACGGAGTATGTGCAACACTGAGGGGCTCGACGGGTAGGAATGAGGGAGCATGGGACATCGGAGAGGAGACTGGTAAGATAGGATGTGTGACATATTTCGAGAGGTTGGCAAAGGGGAACACTGACTCATGGAAGACTACATGCCGCGAGACAAACACACGAAGTTTGGATATATCAAGACAAAGATACGCGCTTTGGGTGTTGGAGTAGCCAAGGAAGACACAAGGAGTGGATCTAGGATCAAGTTTGTGAGAGGCATAAGGACGCAGCCAAGGATAACACAAACAACCAAAGATTTTAAGTTTGTGAAGGTTCAGTGAGGTGTGGAAGAGAGCTTCATAGGGCGAGGCATATGAAAGCGGCTATAAATACAATAGGTTAAGAATTAAACCTAATTACGGAATAAGAAATTACAAAAATACCCTTATGTACAATAATGTTCTAATACTCTTTATA
>CM071872.1:34457924-34469509 GCA_036759665.1 Gynandropsis gynandra | reverse complement strand
TTTTATCATTGCGGCTTAATCTCGAATTGCTCTCTTGCAACAGCAGGCATCCTTATGGCTGTTTGCACGTTGTTCATGTTCGGCACCACGTAATCCCTTAGACGACGTGGTGGAGGAGCCTGTAATTGCATCTGTCCATTGCCGTTCTGATTATCCATCTTTTGTCGACCTGAAAGTTCTGCAAAGGACAAACAAAGAACAATTTACGTAGAAGGAAAGAAAGAAAAGATAACAAAAATAAAAACAAAAAACAAAGCAAGAAGGACTCTCGGTTCGAATCTAAGACGCGTTGACAATAGTCCCCAGCAACGGCGCCAAAAACTTGATGTGTATCAGAGTTAAATATAACCTAATCTACCCGCAAGTGCACGGCACGTGTGTAGTATTTTAGGTGTCGATCCCACAGAGACTACGCAACACTACCTAAACCCGAACTACGAATCAAACTTGCTAACGAAGGTGAATAAATAAGGAATTAAATAATGAAAGTAACTAAGCTACTTGGGTTCAAAGGATGAGACAAACGTCCTAGGAAACCGGTTTCACCACAAGACTACCGAAACCAACGATCAACCTATCTATCATGCAATCCCAGTTAAAGCTATCTAAGGCGGACAATCCTAACATGATATCTACCCTCTCTCAAGGCATAGACACTCAATCGTTGCTACCCTACTTTCGTGGCCTACCTCGGTTGTTCTAAACCTGATCTTCCAAGACTAGAATTCTCCTTTCGGGCCTTCTCCTACTCTCTAACACATGTATTTACGTGGCCTTTGTAAACACAAGTAAATTCAAGCTCTCAGATAAAGAATAGATGAACTAAAACGGGAAGATGCATTCAAAATAAATCAAAAGCGGTGTCGGGATAGCCAAGGGCTAATCCCTTCTCCTAGAACAAACAAACTACTCGCTCATGCGTCTGTAAAGAAACATAAACATAGTAGAAAGTCTAAGGAACATAAAAACCAAACAAAACCGAAGTGGTGGTGCTTGATCTCCAATGCTCCTCGCTTATCTCCTCGCAAGAATCTGCTCTATCTTTCGCTGAATTGTTCTCCTCTGGAAGCTTCCTCTAATGACGTCTTTTTGCCTCCTTTTAAACCTCCTAAACCGGTCCAATTGTTGCCCAAATTGCCCCACGAGTTCCCTTATGTTTTATGTTAACTTAACTTAAGTTTTGAGCAGTTTCGGGCCGCGACCCGCTCGGGTAGTGAGTGTGCCCGCTCGGGCACTATGCATCTGGTCGGGCAAGACATGCCCGAGTCGTGCTAAATGGTCCACACAATTGGCCGTAGGTTTTGCCCGATCGTGCAAGGTCTGTGCCCGACCGGGTGAGGCTTTTCCATGCTCAATCTTGTCCCGTTTGTCCCGTGATGATCCCCAAAGTTGCTCCTTAGCTCTGTGCATGTTCCTTTAGCTCCAAAGTGGTCCAAATACGCGTAAAAACCTGCAAGAACATGAAAAGCACCAAAGCAAGTAAAACGGAATCGGAATCATACGTAAAACATCACATATGTGTCAAAAACGTATCCTAAATCGTACAAGAAATACGTATGAAAACGAGATGATCAGATTAGCCCATGGCTATCCCGGAACCATCTTTGATTTGTTGATGAATGCATTTCCCCGTTTCGTTTATCTATTGTTAGTCTAAGCGCTTATTCTCTTGCGTTTGCGGTGGCCACGTATATACATGTGTTAGGGATTAGGAGAAGGACCGAAAGGAGAATTCTAGTCCTAGAATATCAGGCTTAGAACAACCGAGACTAGGTCACGCAAGTAGGATAGAAACCGGTTGAGGGTTGAATCGGGTAAATCATGTATCCTAATGGGGTTTAGTTGGGGCGTCAGCTACAAAATTAGGGCATGACTCAATCAAACCACATTCATAAGCCTTGAGATAGGTTAGGTTCTACATTAGGATCGTCTGTCTTAGATATCTTGATGGGGAATGCACGATTAGATAGATCGGAGATAGGTTTCGGAAGCTATGCGGTGAAACCGGATTCCTAGAACGTTTGCCTCTTTGCTTAGAACTCATTTATCCACTGTATCATCATCATACTTGCATCTTATAATCATTATCTCATCGCAGCAAGCATTGATTCTAGTTTTGATACTTTGACCGTGTTACATTAGTCCTCTTGGGATCGACACCTTAATTACTACACACGTGTCGTGCACTTGCGTAGTATTATTTAACTTGTTTAACTTGACACGCATCATCCAGTCGTGCATTTCCTTTTTCTTTTTGTGCAAAAGGCCGGTTTCCATTTTTCATCCAATTTCCGTTTCTCTTTCGGTTTTCCTTTTCGCTTCTGCTTTCCTTTTCTCTTCCAACTGCCTCTCCTTTCCTTTTTGTCCCCTTTGTGTTCTAAGCGGTCCTTGGTACTTCTTGGCGACGACCCACTCATTTTTCCTTGTTTAACCCTCTTTTTAGGGTTTTTGTCCCGACACGCGCCCCACACGGGCTTGGTGAGCACCCCACATGGGATCCCCATGCAATGCTAATCCAAGCAGGCAGACCATCAGCACGAGGCATGCTGAATTTCCTGGAGCTGCAGCCCGCACGGGCTAAGAGGACCACCCCGCGTGGGTTCATTTCTCTTCATGGGGTACGGTCATGCATTGCATGCGCCTTAGCCGTGCTCTATGGCTTCACCCTATCTTGCTCATTTCTTCTCCGTTTATAGTCTCATTTGCTCTGATGTGATCCTTGACACTCATACTGCGTCCCATGTATGTTTCTTAGCTCTGAAACAAACCACATATACCTCAAAACCTGCAGGAAACATGTGAACACGAAAACAAGTAAAACATATACAAAATCGCACGTAAACATCACAATTATCATAATGAAAATCTCTAAAATCATGCCAGAAATGTGTACGAAAACAAGATTATTAATATCTTCGGATTTTTTACTTCTCCATGTCATCAAGGTCATTTACGTCTAATAAAAAGCACGAGTCATGGAGGAAGAAGGAGAAAGGTGCTAAAATAATTCATATTTATTATTTTGTTATCCTTGGATATTTGAAATATTATATGAGTGAATTCTAATACGGAATCAAAGGTATTTTTGTAATTGTATTGTAACCTAATAGGGTTAGCGTTAACCTAATAGGATTAGGGTTAACTTGTATATATATATATATAGTAAAAGACTCTCTTAATAAGACACAACGGTATAATATTATCTTCGAATCTCTTATACATATCATCTTCATCATCTTTTTGATAGTTCGTATATTGAGTTTTTCTATTCATGTGTTTTTTTCATTTTATTTGTCGGTTCTTGGGTCTGGGTCTTTCATTGTCGATTCCTTGGTCTTCGAATCAGCATTTTATTTCCAATTTTTTTTATTCGTCGTGTGATCCATGTTTCTGTTCGAATTGCCTTATTCGACGAACATTATGGCTCATCGATCTGTCTTCTGGTTCGTGTGGCTCTTCACCTTTGGGGAAGAGTTCGATGTTTGATCTCTTTGTTCGTCGATGTTCTGCAAGACGGCAGATGCGATATTTTCAAATAATCTCGAAATGTTTGCCAAATTGTCTTCTGAGCCATCTCCAAAGCCATTTTCACACTCTTACTCAACCGGCTCTTCGCTTGGCTCTTTTCTTGACACTAGGTATGGACGTTGACGGAATTCATCAACCGGCTCTTCGCTTGGCTCTTTTCTTGACACTGGATATGGACGTTAAAGGAATTCAAAATCATCATCTATAACAGTGCCGGAAGATTGGTTTGCGGTGCTCGCATCTTTCTCGGCAGATTTTGATTTTGCCTTTTCAGCACCTTTAGGAATTTCCGCCTGTGCTTTTAGATTAGGCAAATGAAACCTAACATCCCTTAGAAGATCTCTTACGGCATTGATGATTCTTTTCTCTGAGTTCTTTATTTCCTTCATTAATTTATGCTCCAGTGTCAGACGGACTACAACTTCTTCTCCTTCAGCTTCAACCTCACCTTCTCTTTCAGCTTCAACTTCAGCATCAGCTTCAGCATCACCATCTCTTTCTTCATCAGCTTCAGCAACACCTACCTTTCCTTCATCTTCTGAGTTTTCAATCTCTATCATTTTTTCGCCCACGCTCTTTTTCCTCTTAGTCCCCTTCCCTTTCCCCTTCCCTTTCCCCTTCTTTTGATCACCAAGAACTGCTTTTCGCGTCAGCCATTCTTGCTTACGGATGTCCTTCCAACAAATACCCTTCGGATTTCTATGAATATGTTCCCTCCATATCTGAACATCAGGATCGTGGCATCCCTCATAATCATCAATATCAAAAATTACACCTTCCTCTTCGTGTTCAGCATGAAGAATACTTCGAATATCCTAAAAAACAAAAAATAACCATTATTACCCTCTATGACCCTTGTTTTCCTTGTGACCCTTGTGTAATTACCTTAGAATCTCCAATCAGCCTTATCACATCTACATACTTCATGTTAATACTGGATTTAACCATCTTCTTGCACATTCTTGGGCATGATGGATCCACATCCATAACGTCAACATACCATCCCTTTCCGCCCAAACTAATAATTGTTTCAAATGGATGTAACTGCAACATTAAAACAAAATGATAAGAATGCAAAAAGTACGAAAACATTCAAGTCACTCGAATAATATATACAACTTACCATTAGTGGGATCATGAAACCGCCACAATACCATTTTGGTTTCAGTAATTCCTCGCTAACGTGCTCGCGGAAAGTATACACAATCTTCTCGAATATGTAACGCCCCCATGGAAAGCCTTCACAAAATTCCAATTCATCAACCATGTCAATGAGATCATGGCCGATAGAGTTGTCTCATGAAGGCTTGTGAGCCATAACTTGCGCTAACGTGCCACAATACCATTTTGGTTTCGATGATTCCCCACTAACGTGCTTGCGGAAAGTATGCACAATCTTCTCGAATGTGTAACGCCCCCATGGAAAGCCTTCACAAAATTCCAAGTCATCAACCATGTCAATGAGATCATGGCCGATAGAGTTTTGTGATGAAGACTTGTGAGCCATAAGTTGCGCCAACAACATCAGAGTTTCCAACCTCGTCCAGTCGTCGGCATTCTTTGCCTTCACAAGCTTTCCAATGATTTGTGCGGGGGTCACCTTTCCACGGCCAAAATTCTTCCGCCTCAATGTATCACCCCTTTTGGACTCCCAACCTTTGGGATATGGCCCGAATTTCAATGCAGAAATTAGTGTGTGCTCCACAATAGAGTACCGGGTGGGAACACCGTTTAAGACGAACCACAACTCCTTCTTGTCCCGTAAAATCACGGAGTGATTTAGGAGGATAGACATTCGAACCTTAGTTAATGTGGAATCACATTTGATATGATCCTGGACGACGTCGAGGACGCGACCAATGATCCAGAGGAGGACGCGACCAACAACGCTGAAGAAGAGTCGGCCTGCATGACCCGAGACGCCTCCAGCGCGACCCGAGATGCCACCTGCACGAACCGAGACACCATCATCGCTACCCGTGATGCCATCAGCGCAACCCGAGATGCCACCAGCGCGACCCGAGATGCCACCAGCGTGACCCGAGACGCCACCAGCGTGACCCGAGATGCGACCTGCAAGAAGGAAGAGTCATCCCGAACTAAACGAAAGGCAGACACGACTGGATGAAAGGAAGGTGGTCCAGTGACCCGAGCTAGGGCTAAGGAGGAAGAAGCCTTGACCCTACCACCCGGTCCCATGACCCGAGCCAAGGCTACGAAGCTTAAGGACGCAATCATCGGGATCCTCGCGCTCGTCCACGTTCAAGAAGATTATTCAAGTCCACGTGAAGTCACCCGTGTGTACACTTTTCCCTTCATAATTAGGTAAGTGACCCGCGTGTACTCTTTTTCCTTCGTCGGTTTTGTCCCACGGGGTTTTCCGACGACGGATTTTTAACGAGGCCACATGTCACTTTTCCCGTAACCTAATTATTAACCCGAGGGTTTTAAGACGAGTTCGAATTCCAACGGCACAATTTACAAACTTGTCTTATTTTTTTGTGTTTTTCTAGATAATAATTAGTTGTCTTGCATGAAGACTTGCATTTATTGTTGCATTTAGTGTTGAATGGCCTTGGTTCTTGTTTTATGGCCGGCCATGGTGTGTGTTTGAAACAATTCCAGATTTTTGAAATTTGATTTGTGATTTTCCTTGTGAAATCTCCTTTGTTGGTGCGTAACATCCAATAAAACTCGTTGGTGAGTCATATTCAACGATCGTTTGTTCTTCGTTGGTGCGTAACATCCTTCATGGACGGACCGGTGAATCGAGAGCTATTCTACAACTCTCGTGTGACCATTCGTTCCACAACCCTTGTGCAATCGTTGCAGCAAGGCCTATCCAATCCAGCGTTTAGTCTAGAGTGTCGTTTCAGCGGGATCGCGTCAACATTGGAAATGGAATAAATGCCTAAATTGTGACTCCTTCTCGAAGTAATGCAACTCGTATTCATCTAAGATTCCTCTCATCTTCTTTATTGTCTCGTGAGGATATCACTTTTTGGTGATCTTTGGCATTCTATCCATGTGCTTGAATTCATACACAAACTTCGGCTTTGGCGTCACCTGCAAAATGACCAATTAATTAACAATACATTATACTTCTATCGACTCAAGCAACCCATGCGACTCAAACAACCAATGCGACTCAACCGGCCCATGCGACTCAAACGACCCTCAGACCCTCTACGACACTCAACCGACTCAGTGAGACTCATGCGACTCAAGCGAAAAATACGACTCAACCGACCAATGCGACTCAAGCGAAAAATACGACTCAACCGACCAATGCGACTCAACCGACCCATGCGATTCAAGCGACCATTGCGACCCAAATCCACTCACTGAGGCAACCGACTCAAACGATCCTTGCGACCCCCTGCGACGCTCAAGCGACCATTGCGACCCAAACCTACTAAATGAGACAACCGACTCACTGAGTCAACCGACTAACTGAGTCAACCGACTTAAACGACCCTTAGACCCAAATCAACTCACTGAGACAACCGACCCCAACGACCCTTAGACCCCCTGCGACGCTCAAGCGATCATTGCGACCCAAATTGACTCACTGAGACAACCGACCCAAATGACCCTTAGACCCCCTACGACGCTCAAGCGATCATTGCGACCCAAATCGACTCACTGAGACAACCGACTCAAACGACCCTTAGACCCCCTGCGACGCTCAAGCGACCATTGCGACCCAAACCGACTTACTGAGACAACCGACTGAAACGACCCTTAGAACCTCTGTGACGCTCAAGCGACCTTTGCGACCCAAACCGACTCATTGAGACAACCAACTCTTGCGACTCAGCCGACTCACTGAGACTCAACAGACTCACTGACACTCACACCCATTTCAAATCAATAAACCATTTGGCGACTCGAAAACCTGCAAAACTCTAGAAATCGATCTACTTACACTTATCAACACCAATTGAAGATTGACTCGTGCTCTCTTCTTCACTGTTGCGGCTGATTCTAGACATTTTCTTCTTGCCAACTTCAAATTGATCCCTCTCAAGTTCGAAATCACTTAGTCTTTCTTGTTTTTGAAAGTTTTCACGATGAAAAACTGCAGAACGTGGGTATTTTTGACGTTCGAAAATTAAAGGCAATTTTGTCTTTTCTCTAGTTTTTTTCGATTTAATAATTATTTTAGGGAATGATTTTTTTGAAACAGCTTAACCTTATGAAAAAATATCTCATATTCTATCACATTCTTATAAATGAAACATATTATTTGTATATTTTTATTTAATTTTTATTTATAACAAAATCTCGTCGATCGAGCTAATCTGAAACCTTATCTGCAGTTTTTATTTCATTTTTTTCCTTATTGCCTTTTTGCTTTTTGCTTTTTGCTTTTTGCTTTTTGCTTTTTTCTGTTTGTTTTTGTATGCCGATATGCATTAGTGTCAATCCCAACTCTTCGCTATCTTCTTTATCTTCTTACGTTATACCCCATCGACTGTATAATATAGTACAAGAGTGTACATTGCATATATTATATAATTTATACGCATCCCGAAACCACCCGATTTTGTCGGATTTATTTTACTCGTTTACACTGTCCATGTAATACAAGTTACAAAAATATTGCCACTAACAAAAATAGATGACTTATTTTAAGAAATGGATATTTTTTTTTGAAGAAATGGGTTTACTAAAACGGGTATTATGACTCATATTAAGAAATATTTAAAATTTTCAAAACGGAGCTTTTCTCTGCTACAATTCTGCAGTTAGATCTAATACCTGATCCAAAATAATAACGATTTATGCATTGAAAAATCTTCCAATTTACTATTTGGTATTTCGCCTTAATGGAAAAAAACTGATTGAATTCAATTGCAAAGTTTTCCCGACAAAGGAAGGTTTCAATCCCCTAGATTGCTAAACATTTATAATTTTCAAGTAAATTCTAATTATTTAATTCATTTAGTGTCGCCCGAAAACATGGCATTAAAAGTTTTTCGGAATTGTACACTGAAAAAGAAAGAATATAATAAACTATAAAAAAGAATTAGACCAATTCACTAATTATCAATTTGTTTTGAGTTGAAAGCTCATGTTTTTTCATGTTGTGATTATGGATTGAAATTCCATATTTGACTGTGTTAGTTCTGTCAGTCCTACTCAATTATTAATAATAACCTAAATCAACACAATTATATATATAAAAATTCTTGTTGAAACCATCTAAACAAGTTTTTTTTTAAAACTAAATTTTATGAAATATAATTATATTGATCATTAATGTGATTAAATGACTTAAAATTTTTAAATATCTCTAATATCCATCATAAAATATTTACATAAAAATATAAAAAATCTATATATATTATACAAATATAAATATTTAAATTGTTTTTAATTTATTATACTTAATCAAATATTAATATATTATTTATAACTATATATTTATATAAAAATTATATATATAAAAGTTCTTGCAAAATGAGGCTTGTGGTGAAGCCACAATATTATACAAATATAAATATTTAAATTGTTTTTAATTTATTATACTTAATCAAATATTAATATATTATTTATAACTATATATTTATATAAAAATTATATATATAAAAGTTCTTGCAAAATGAGGCTTGTGGTGAAACTACCTAAACAAGTCTTTTTTTAAACTAATTTTGTTATCATTATTGTTTTACATAACATACACTTTTTTAATTCTTAACTTTTAAAAATAAAATATTATTAGGAAAAGTTAAACATATTTTTTCTTTTATGAAAAAAACATTAAAATATGATGGAAGTTAAAAGATATTTCTCAATATCAATGTCCATTTCTTCCGTCATTATATCCACTCCTTTCAAACTTTAATAATCATACAAAAACTTTTATTTATTTTCTAAAATTAATGTCGTTTTAGATAATATATTCTTTTATGATGCTATAAAAAAAATTTTATACACCAATTCATGATAATTAATTGTCGCCTCCTTCTTGATAATAAATAAATTTAAATCTTAAAAAAAGAGTTTAAATATACATTCATTAAATTATATTAAGTCATAATGATTCATTATTTTTATATAAAACTATAAAATTATATATATATAAAAGTTGTTACAAATGGCGACATTTGGTGAAGCCATCTCATCAACCAATTTTTTATTTTATTTTATTTTGGCATACAAAAAGTCACCTCATTCATCACTTTAAATCTCCATCCAAACATTTTTTACTAAATTTTTTTATTATTTAAAATATCAACTTTAATTGTGTTTTTAGTATGAGAAGTTCAACATGTAAAAAATTAAACAATTAAATGAGTAAAAATAAAAATTCTAATTTAAACGTTTTCATCTCTAAAAAGTTCAACACAAAATAAATTAAACAATTAGACGAGTAAATATAAAACATGTTTCGTCCCTTAGAAGTTCAATCGGCTTCTTCTCATGTTCTCTTCATCTCTACAAGATGGAGTTCTCGCCGTCGTCGAATCGAAACATCACATTCATGTCGATCTCCTCTTTGAATTCTATCAAACGACCTTTGTATCTAAGCTCTGATAATCCAAAGGAGATTATAGGTTCGTTTCTCCTTATGTCTGATCTTCAAATGAAAGTCGGATTCTAACCGATCAAGTTGTCCCTTTTACATATGAGAATGTATAGATTTGTTTCTCCTCATGTCGCCTTCCTGAATGCTTTGTATCACTACTCGAATGATACAATTCATGTTTTATAGCTTATCATTGGCAGACGAACTCTTAACGCTTGCCAGGCGAATCTCGAAGCTCCTCTTCCACCTCCACTTCTTCGTCTTGGTCCTTAAGGTAAGGAACTTGATATCTCGATGAAGACAAAGAGGGCGACACGGATGATAATGTGGATGATCATCTCGATACCATCGTTGTTGGCTTGAATCCCAAAACCATCGTTGTTGGCTTGAATCCAGGCACCATCGCTTTCGCTGAACCCATGTAATTTGAAAATGCTTGACCATCAATTGTATGAAAAAATGCTTCAATAAACCAATATGGTTATCTTTTAGTCCTTAGGGATGGAAATAATGTGTTAATTTTCTTCACATGAACTCTACGGTCTGAGGCGAGGACTGTTTCATCCTAAAGTTGGACACGAACGTGATAGTGAAAGGTTACTACATCCGAAAATCAGCCAGTTCGATAGATAACCCCATCAGGCCTTTTTGTTGTGCAACCTTATTGTAAGAAGTAAATTATTATGTATGTCTTTACAAGCTTAAAGAGATGGAAAAAAGACTTCCCCTTTGTTTCCATCCATTGAATCATGTCATGATGATTAGGATACAATTGTCAAGGAAGCATAGATGCCTATATTCGTATTTTGTATGTGACAAGATTGTTGCTTGATTCGTGAGTCTCCATTCTTTCTTGAAGGCAAGATTGTCTGTTTGAGTTTATTAGTCGATTTAGTTGTTATATGAATCTTCCGTTTCAAGGTTTTCATCATTGGTTTCTGTAGGAATGATTGGATTTTGATTATTTGATACCGTATATTGGGTGTATGAGTGAATTAAATAAGCATGTGCTCACTTTTGTGTCTTTACAATCACCTCAATTTCATATTATTATCTTATTTTTGGTGCAGTACCTTAATGAGAACAAAAAATTGATCCTTGCAATTTTGCAAAATCAGAACCTTTGAAATTTGTAGAATTTGCTCAGTGAGTATCGATTTATTAAACAGTCAATGATGATTTGGAAATTATGTATATATGTTGTTTGTAGTACCTTATGTTTTACATTTTGTTGAGAATCAATGTCATCATGGTAACCACACTTGTCTTTTGCTTGTACTTATTGATCATCTCGTTTTCATACGTATTTCTTGCACGATTTAGGAGACGTTTTCGATACATATGTGATGTTTTACGTATGATTCCGTATCTGTTTTACTTGCTTTCGTGCTTTTCATGTTCTTACAGGTTTTTACGCGTATTTGGACCATTTTGGAGCTAAAGGAACGTGCACGGAGCTAAGGAGCAACTTTGGGGATCATCACGGGACAAACGGGATGAGATTGAGCATGGAAAAGCCTCA
>CM071872.1:34348118-34457633 GCA_036759665.1 Gynandropsis gynandra | reverse complement strand
AACCTCCCAAAACTTAAGTAAACTTAACTTAAAACATAAGGGAACTCGTGGGGCAATTAGGGCAACAATTGGACCGACTTAGGAGGCTTAAAAGGAGGCAAAAAGACGCCGTTACAGCAAGCATACAGAGGAGAAGAATTCAGCGAAGTTAGAGCAGATTCTTGCGAGGAGATAAGCAAGGAGCATTGGAGATCAAGCACCACCACTTCGGTTTTAATTGGTTTTTATGTTCCTTAGACTTTCTACTATGTTTATCTTTCATTACAGACGCATGAGCGAGTAGTTTGTTTGTTCTAGGAGAAGGGATTAGCCCTTGGCTATCCCGAGACCGCTTTTGATCTATTTTGAATGCATCTTCCCGTTTTAGTTCATCTATTCTTTATCTGAGTGCTTTAATTTACTTGTGTTTACAAAGGCCACGTAAATACATGTGTTAGAGATTAGGAGAAGGACCGAAAGGAGAATTCTAGTCTTGGAAGATCAGGTTTAGAACAACCGAGGTTAGGCCACGAAAGTAGGGTAACAACGGTTGAGGGTGAACGGGCGAATCACAGAGTTTATGGGTTTAGTTCAAGGTGTCAGCCACGAAAGTAGGGGGCAGCTTGTCTAGATCACGTGTCTATGCCTTGAGAGAGGGTAGATATCATGTTAGGATTGTCCGCCTTAGATAGCTTTAACTGGGATTGCATGATAGATAGGTTGCTCGTTGGTTTCGGTAGTCTTGTGGTGACACCGGTTTCCTAGGACGCTTGTCTTATCGTTAGAACCCCAGTAGTTTAGTTTACTTTCAGTATTTTATTCTTCATCACCACTCTTTCGTTGGCAAGTTTGATTCGTAGTTCGGGTTTAGGTAGTGTTGCGTAGTCTCTGTGGGATGGACACCTAAAATACTACACACGTGTCGTGCACTTGCGGGTAGATTAGGTTATATTTAACTCTGATACGCATCAAGTTTTTGGCGCCGTTGCCGGGGACTATTGTCAACGCGTCTTAGATTCGAACCTAGAGTCTTTCTTTTTTTGTTTTTACTTTTGCTTTGTTTTCTTTCGTTCCTTCTACGTAAATTGTTCTTTGTTTGTCCTTTGCAGAACTTTCAGGTCGACAAAAGATGGATAATCAGAACGGCAATGGACAGATGCAATTACAGGCTCCTCCACCACGTCGTCTAAGGGATTATGTGGTGCCGAACATGAACAACGTGCAAACAGCCATAAGGATGCCTGCTGTTGCAAGAGAGCAATTCGAGATTAAACCAGCAATGATAAATATGCTTATTCAGAAGCAATTCATGGGTGGAAACCATGAAGATCCTCATCAGCACCTTAGAGACTTCCTCGAACTTTCAGGTACGTTTAAAATTCATGGAGTCTCTGAGGATGCAATCTTGCTGCGTATTTTCCCTTTTTCAATTGGGGGAAAAGCGAAAGCTTGGCTGCAATCTCTCCCCGCGGGATCTATGACTACTTGGGATCAGCTCTGCACACTGTTCCTATCACGCTTCTTTCCTCCGAGCAAGACAATTCAGATGAGGGGAGAAATCACAACATTCAGATGCAGAGATGGAGAGACTATGTTTGAGGCGTGGGGTAGATTCAAGGATCTTCTACAGTCATGCCCACACCATGGACTTGAGCAGTGGTACGTTATCCAAACATTTTATAACGGAATTTCAGATGAGCACCGCATGAGGTTGGATAACGCTGCCAGAGGATCATTCATGGATCTGAGCGTCGAGGAGGCATTCGAGCTGATTGATAACCTCGCCATGAACCACACCATGTGGTCCACTCCAAGAGGTATGCCTAATAGCACTCGTCGATTATATGAGCCTAACCAGAATAGAGCCATGGGTAATGCAGCGAATGCTATGTACTGTGCGAATTGCGGAGATACGGACCATGTAGCGTATCAATGCACAGTACATGAGGATTACGAACAGATGTATTATGCCCAGCAGCAAGGCAACACGCAATTCGGGAACACCTACAACCCGAATTGGAGGAATCACCCGAACTTGTCATATCAAACGACTCAACCGGTGAAGTATTCGGAGTTTCCACCAAGGCAGAATAATTTCCAGCAAAACAACCAACAACTCCAGCAAGCACAGCAAGCTCCGCAAGCCCCTCAACCTCCTCAAGCCTCTTCATCAAACCTTGAGGCGGTATTGCTCGAATTCATGAAGGAGCAGAAGCAGCAACAATCGATTCGAACCAAATTCGACGCGGATGTCGGGACAGCGATTAGTGAGCTTAAAACTCAAATGGAGTCTCTGAGCACTCATGTGAAGATGAAGCAGGAACAGCAACAACAGGAGTTTAGATCTCAGATGGAATCTCTGAGCACTCATGTGAAGATGTTGGAAAACTCCATAGCACAACAGGCCGCCTCATCTTCTCGGAATCCCGGACAGCTTCCCGGTAAGCCCGATCCTAACCCGAGAGAGCATGTGAATGCTATTTCTGTGTGCAGCGATGATGAGGCTGAGAATCCGCCCTCAAAAGAGCGAGGGGATGCTGCTGGTACGTCCATGGATAGAGGAAGAGGTAAGGTTGCGATTATGGAAGGAGTCGAACCAGATTTAGATAAGCCATACGTTGCTCCTCCGGCGTACGTACCTCCGATACCGTTTCCTCAACGATTGATAAGCAGTAACAACCAAGAGAGAGTGGGCAGATCTACAGAAGGTCTCAAGAAGCTAGACATCAACATGCCATACGTGGAAGCAGTCCAAAAGATGCCTAATCGTGAGGTAATGACCAAAGAAAAGCACACCGAAGAGAACGAGACTGTAGCACTCACCGAGGAATGCAGTGCAATTCTTCAGAACAAGCTGCCACCTAAGCTAAAGGACCCCGGAAGCTTCTCCATCCCATGCAAAATAGGTAATCTCGATATTGAAAATGCTTTGTGTGATTTAGGAGCAAGCGTGAGTATCATGCCACACTCAGTTTTCAAGCGGATGGAGTTCGAGAACCTTAAACCGACGAAGATGTCTCTACGCCTCGCGGATCGTACGGTAAGACATCCGGTGGGAATCATTGAAAACGTTCCCACCATGGTAGGTAAGCTTTGCATTCCCACTGATTTTGTTGTACTTGAGATAACGGAAGACGCTAGAACACCTATTATTCTTGGTAGGCCGTTCTTAGCTACTGCAGGTGCGACGATAGACGTACAACAAGGAAAGTTGTCCTTACGTGTCAAAGACGAAACGATCGAATTCATCCTGCCCAGCCCCATGGACGAATCACAACTCAAGGAGTCTTGCTTTACAGTAGATTCGCTGGACGAGTTAGAGAAAGACACACACGATCAAGTAAGTCCATCCGATCCTCTTTTACGGTATTTGACACAAATTGGCGATAATGCAGGATTTGCGGACGAAGGAGCTGAGGTATATACGAAATTCATGAGTGCAATTACAGCACTAGGAGACGTCCCATGGGAGGAGATACCACGTGATATGCATGCTGATTTCACAGCGGAGAAAGCATTCGAGCTTGAGCCCGACCCGCCGCCTTATTCTCGGTATGAGTACGTTGATTCCGATAAAACATATCTTGCTGTTTTAAATGCTAACATGAGTGCAGACGAGATGAGAAGACAGCCCACACGC
This sequence comes from Gynandropsis gynandra, assembly GCA_036759665.1. Taxonomy (NCBI): domain Eukaryota; kingdom Viridiplantae; phylum Streptophyta; class Magnoliopsida; order Brassicales; family Cleomaceae; genus Gynandropsis; species Gynandropsis gynandra. The sequence goes on along the minus strand of CM071872.1, from coordinate 34,454,014 downwards.
GTGAAGAAGCGTAAGAGGCTCAGCTCTTCAATATGTATGTACGGGAATTATAGGGAGGACAGCCACGAACCTTCACTCGAAATTCAAAGGAGGCTGCACCCGCACTTGCACGAGGTAATGGAAAAAGATGTCATTAAACTTTTCAACGCAGATACCCCTTATCCAACCTTGGACAGCGAGCAAGTGAACCCCGTGCATGATGTGCCTAAGGGATGGCACGATAAGAAGACCCTACCTCATGACGTCCAATCAGGTGATTTCGTTCCACTTTCTAATTCTCGACCTAAGTCTTTCTCGGGCGACCTACCGCCTTGTTGGTCTGATCCTTTTCAGGTACGAGACGTGGAACTATGGAGTGATGCGGGTGACACGTTCAACGCCAATGGACAGCGGCTAAAGCTCTACCAAGCCGCTCAACCGATCGAAAGTGGAAACTCCATTTCCCTTTCCGATCCACCCGTCGCGCACGCATGAGGAATGGAGACGTCAAAGCTTAATGACGTTAAATAAGCGCTTTCTGGGAGGCAACCCAGCTATTTGTTTTTACTTTTCATGTTTAAGACTCAGTTATTTAATTTCCATAAAAAAAAAAAAAAACAGAAAAACACAAAAAAATAACACCACAAACGTGCTTCACTTCCTTCATCCTCCATCGGAGCTTCACGTCGAGGACGCCGTTCAATTCAAGTCTGGGGGAGCAGCTCACGTTTGTCAGGTGATTTCGTTTCATTTTCCTTTGATTTTTAGTTTTTAGGTTATTTTTGCGATTTTTAGTTCGTTTTTGTTTTCATTGAGTCAGAGTCGTCCCAAGGCACTTGTCCGGTGCCACGTTTTGAGATGAACCCCGAACTTAGGAATGCTTAAGAGGTTGACCTTTTCCGTTAGACTTTGCATGATTGAGCTAGGTTGTCCTATGCGTTAGAGCTTATTAGTCGGCTGAAAAACAATAGGTCGTAGTTCTAGGGAGCTTATTTTGCAGATTAAAAGCGCACACTAACACTCCGTTGTCGATTGAAATAGTGCCTAATAAGCATGATCAAAAATCGATATGAGTGCATCGACCTTGTTACTCCTTCGGTGGCTCGGGTCTAAGTGGTGGGTTGGCGATCATCTTTCTACGTCCTAAGGGCATGGCACAAAAAGCCACCTACTCCGCTGCACTCTTACACGAGATGCATGAGTATACCGTCATCGGTAGTCTAGGTCTAAGTAGAGGCTGGATCCCTTCAAATCCGACGTCCTAGAAGCCTAGTGTGTATGCAAAGAAAAAGAAAAACAAAGAGAGAAGAATAAAAAGGGAAACAAAAGAAAAAAGAAGTCATAAAAAGAAAATAAAAAGAGGAAGAAAAAGAAAAAGAAAAGAAAAAGAAAGAAAGAACCTCGGAAAGAAAGAAACAAGTATCCTTGGTTGACCTAGGTTTAGCATAGTCTGAAGTCCTGTCTGGTGGAGAGAGTTACGGTAGCGTGTCTAGTCTCCTTTGATTTACTTTCTCATGGGTAACCGTGGTGGACCTAGGATTAAGGCTGAAAACTCGATTAGGCCGAATTTGCTCTCGACGTGCTAGTTGATCGGTTAGGTTCGCTTTAGCGGTATTTCTAGGAGAAGGGGATTCTCGGGGATTTTGATCATCTCGTTTTCATACGTATTTCTTGCACGATTTAGGAGACGTTTTTGATACATATGTGATGTTTTACGTATGATTCCGTATCCGTTTTACTTGCTTTCGTGCTTTTCATGTTCTTACAGGTTTTTACGCGTGTTTGGACTATTTTGGAGCTAAAGGAGCATGCACGGAGCTAAGGAGCAACTTTGGGGATCATCACGGGACAAACGGGACGAGATTGAGCATGGAAAAGCCTCACCCGGTCGGGCAAAACCTTTGCACGATCGGGCAAAACCTACGGCCAATTGTGTGGACCCTTTAGCACGACTCGGGCAAGCATTTAGGACCATTTTGCCTTGTGCCCGAGCGGGCACACATGTCATGCCCGATCGGGCATCAGTCTAGCCACACAGCACGCACGACTTGCCCTAGCCGCACCCGAGCGGGCACACTCACTACCTGAGCGGGTCGCGGCCCGAACCTGCTCAAAACTTAAGTTAAATTAACTTAAGACATAAGGGAACTCGTGGGCATTTTAGGCAACAGTTGGACCGACTTAGGAGGCTTAAAAGGACGCAGAAAGACGTCATTACAGGAAGCTTACAGAGGAGAACAATTCAGCGAAAGATAGAGCAGATTCTTGCGAGGAGATAAGCAAGGAGCATTGGAGATTAAGCACCACCACTTCGGTTTTGTTTGGTTTTTATGTTCCTTAGACTTTTACTATGTTTTTTTATGTTCCTTAGACTTTCTACTATGTTTATGTTTCTTTACAGACGCATGAGCGAGTAGTTTGTTTGTTCTAGGAGAAGGGATTAGCCCTTGGCTGTCCCGAGACCGCTTTTGATCTATTTTGAATGCATCTTCCCGTTTTAGTTTATCTATTCTTTATCTGAATGCTTCAATTTACTTGTGTTTGCGCTGGCCACGTAGATTTATGTGTTAGGGGTTAGGAGAAGGACCGAAAGGAGAATTCTAGTCCTAGAAAGTCAGGTTTAGAACAACCGAGGTTAGGCCACGAAAGTAGGGTAGCAACGGTTGAGGGTGAACGGGCGAATCACAGAGTTTATGGGTTTAGTTCAAGGTGTCAGCCACGAAAGTAGGGGGCAGCTTGTCTAGATCACGTGTCTATGCCTTGAGAGAGGGTAGATATCATGTTAGGATCGTCCGCATTAGATAGCTTTAACTGGGATTGCATGAGAGATAGGTTGATCGTCAGTGTCGGTAGTTTTGTGGTGAAACCGGATTCCTAGGACGTTTGTCTCATCGTTAGAACCCAAGTAATTTAGTTACTTTCAGTATTTCATTCCTTATTCACCTTCTTTCGTTAGCAAGTTTGATTCGTAGTTCGGGTTTAGGTAGTGTTGCGTAGTCTCTGTGGGATCGACACCTATAATACTACACACGTGTCGTGCACTTGCGGGTAGATTAGGTTATATTTAACTCTGATACGCATCACTTATAACCTATCATGCTAATTTTAACATATATACATAATCTATGTTCTTATGTATCATGTATCAAGCTCTTCTTCATTATAATTTGATGTATCTGACTACGATGGCTGATGCATAACCTCATCCATAGACTCGAGCAGCAACACCAGTTTTGATAATGACTCCACAGGTGGGTTTCAAGTATAGAGGCGTTCATAATTTTCTTTTGTTATTAGTTACTCATCAATCCCTAGCATTGTCGACATGCAATGGAATACAAGACAGTACTATTGTTCCTATTACTGGTGTGGCATGTGTAGATAGCACATCATCCTTCAATGCAACCACCAAACTACTTCAAACAACACCCACAAGGCATAACAATGCTTCAACAAGCACCACTCGGAATATTCCCTTTTAAGAGGCTCATCAAAATTCCATATTCCTTATCATTATCATCAAGATCCTTAGCAGCAACATCAAAATCCACATGCCATGGCAGGGCATTATATAAAAAATTTAAACAATATAATTTTCTTTATCCTTTTTTGTTTCTAATTTCTTATTTATATGGTTAATTTATGTATTACTCCACATAATATAACAATCCCAAACAAGTTTTTTCCTTAATATAAATAAATTAAAAATAAAATACTACGTAATGGCAATTTAATATATATATATATATTATATAAAGGATACAAAATTATTTTTCAAAAAATTATTCGAATTTTAGTGTAAAGATCTGTAAAATTTTACTTTTCTATTAGAGTTTAATCAACAAGTATTGTTCATTGAGAAATATTGAAAGAATAATCAAATTTTTCACGTTAATATGCATAATAAAATATCTTATTACAATATTAGTCATACTCATGTCCAATATATGCATAAATAATTATTTATCATATAATAATTTATTATATAATAATTAATAACCACTCTATGTCTCACTAAATAATCTCATTTATCCAATGAGATTGAGCAAATATAATCGCAAATATAGTTGTCCATTTGAAAAAACGAATTACTCCAACATATCCATTCTTACGCATTAATATAAATTACTTAAGATTAATAATTGTATGTTACTACTAATTTTATGTGTTTCTTTGTTGGGGACAATTAAGTTCATGGAGAGGAAACAATTAAACATTGCAATGATATATGTCTTCATTCACTACTTTGATATAATTTTCTTAAACTCAGAATGCTAAAAAATTTCAATAATATATTTGAAATAATTTCAAACACGATTATTTTATAAATGCAAATATGAATTAAAAAATTGTTCATACAAAAATGCGTTAACCAAGAATATTGGCAAACAAACTTCGCTAATCACTTTTCTATCAAAATTTATTAACAGGTGAGGCCTATTGTTTTATCATTAGACCTTGTAGCGCCAAACTATTTCAATATTATCAACGGCTAATTTATTATTTTTATTTTAGTAATTTCTTTAAGTTTTAATATTGTTTATTTTAATATTGTTTTCTACTTATTATACGTAATGTTTTAAATTAGATAAACAAAGAAATCATAATCTCGCGCATCGCGCGGGGACTTTTCCTAGTTGATAAAAATAAAAATTGGTCATGTCCTCTCAGTTATTAGAATTAGCAACGAACATACGATGAATGGAATTACAACTATCGTACGGGATCGATATTTGATAAGTCCAAAACTAATTTTGAAATACATCACAAAGTTCTAATGTTAATTCTAAAAAGCACTAAAAGAGAAAACCTTTTAAATTAAAATATCAAGTCATATTTATGAAATGCATATTGAAAAGTTTAAATAGGAAAATGAAATCTAAAACTAAATAAAAGTATTTTATAGAAAAAAAATCAAAATTTGATATGATAGATTAAACAATAAGTTCATGGTTGATTTGTAGACTTTCCATGTGAATTTTTTATCTTTCAACGATGGAAACTCGTGCAGAATTTAATTATTTTTTTATTTATCTAACCTTTATGATTTTTCATCGTTTTTTTATTGACGGATCATAATTCTCAATTGATTAGAGATATGGATCTTGCTTTCATGAATCTTTTCCTTTTTCATGAATTGTTGAATATTCTTGGCCACAAAAGCTTGAAGTTTCTGTGAAAATGGTGAAAAGAGTGTAAAACTTGAAATGAAGAAGAAGAACTTTTTCTGTAAATGATCATTTCATTTCTGTAAAAATCATTCTCAATACTTCAAAGGGTTTTAAGCTGGAAACATATATAGATCGTCGCCTATACATTCATATATGTATACATGAGCCTATATAGACGTAACAACTCAACCGAAATTGTTATAGAGAGAGGAGAGAGAAGTTTGTTAGGCACATGTGAGTGCTAAACCTCCACAATCTCACATTTGCCCTTGAGATTGTGTAATACCGCATTTGTCCTTGGATCGTCTTGTTGAGATGACTCGGGTCGCCTGGGGATGACTCGGGACGCGGGGAGATGTCTTGCTGAAGTGGTTGGAGCGTCTCGAGTCACTGAAGACGTTGAGGCGTCCTGGATCGCTGAGGTAGTTGAGCGTCTCGGGTTGCTGAAGTCTTCGAGGCGTCTCGGGTTGCTGAAGTCGTCAAGGCATCTCGGGTTGCTGATGTAGTTGAGGCGTCTCGGGTCACTGAAGTTGAGACGTCCCGGGTCACTGAAGTTGAGGCGTCTCGGATCGCTGAAGTCTTGGTTGAGGCGTCTCGGATCGCTAGATACTTTGACACCCCCCGTCAAACTGATGTCCGGAGGAACGTTGACACTCAGTTTGCTCCTGAGCTGAGTAAACATATCCCTTGGCAAAGATTTAGTGAAAATGTCAGCAACATGTAAAGTATTCGAAATGTGTTTAAGAATAATCAAACCCAAGGCCACTTTTTCTCGCACAAAATGATAGTCAAGCTCAATGTGCTTGGAACGGCCATGAAACTTGGGATTGGCTGTAAGATATGTAGCTGAAAGATTATCACAATGTAGAACTGATGGAGTGCATTGAGGAATTCCAAGATCTCGCAGAATAAAGTTCAACCACGTAACTTCTGCAGCAGTGGATGCCAAGGCTCTGTATTCTGCTTCAGTGGAGGACCTGGAAACCGTAGGTTGCCTTTTGGCAGACCAAGACACAAGATTAGCACCAAGAAACGTACAAAATCCTGTTGTAGATCGACGAGTAGAGACACAACCGGCCCAATCACTGTCACTGAAGGCAGAAAGATCAAGACTGCTGTAACCATGAATGTGAAGACCAAGAGAAATAGTCCCTTTAATATATCTCAGAACACGTTTCAGTAAGGCAAGGTTTGAAATGGTTGGATCATGCATCCGTTGACAAACAAGATTGACAGCAAAATTGATGTCTGGTCTAGTGAGTGTAAGGTACTGCAATTCTCCAGCTAGACTACGAAAATATGTAGGATCAAAAAACTTATCTGAAGACCGAGCTGATGAATCCAGTTTGAGAGGTAAAGGGGTTGCTATTGGTTTGCATTCCAGCATACCCGCCTTACCAAGAAGATCAAGAGCATACTTCTCTTGATGAAGAAACAAGCCTCATCTGTAAAACTGACACTGAACACCCAGAAAATAATGAAGATTACCAAGATATTTCATGGAAAACTTATGCTGAAGAGCTTCAACAAGCGTCTGTAACAAAGTAGTTGAACTTCCTGTCAAAATCATATCATCAACATAAAGTAACAAATACAAAAGTCCAGCTCCTTGATGATATACAAACAATGATGGATCAGCCGTGTTGCACTTAAAACCAAATTCAATAAAAAAAGTACTGAATTTGTCAAACCAAGCCCTTGGAGCTTGTTTCAAACCATAGAGTGACTTATGTAATCTGTAAACATAATCTGGATGATCAGCATCTTCAAACCCTGGTGGTTGTTTCATAAATACCACTTCAGATAATTCACCATGCAGAAAAGCATTTTTGACATCCAATTGAGTAATCTTCCAATGATTTACAGTGGCTATAGATAAGACAACCCGAATAGTAGCAGTTTTTATTACTGGACTGAATGTCTCCACATAATCTACACCCTCTTCTTGATCAAATCCCTTTGCTACAAGCCTTGCTTTCAGTGTATTAAGAGTTCCATCTGAGTTAAGTTTAGTCCTAAACACCCATTTACATCCGAGAATATTCATATTTGGTTTTGATGGCACTAAAGACCAAGTATTATTGACTTTAAGTGCATCAATTTCAGATATCATAGCATTATGTCATCCTTCATGTTTCAAGGCAGATTTGACTATTTTTGGTTCTGTTGGTATATCAATTTTAGTGAGGAAAATATATTTGGGGTTGGGTTTGACAATACCAGATTTATGTCCAGTGATCATAGGATGGTTATTTGTGGGTAAAATAGGAATTGTATTAACAGGTTCTGTGGATGAAGAAGATGGTGATATGGAAGAAGACGAGGTGTTTGATGATATAGGAGTAGAAGGTGTATGTAATGGTGATGTGGGTAAGACCTCTGAAGTTTGAAAAAAGGCAGAACCTCCTGAATTAGAACTAATAAGAGATATATTTTCTAACACAGGAGGAGGAGTTTCATACCTTGAAACAGAAGGAGAGGCAACAGCTTGATCTGATTTGAACTCAGATTGCCAGGCCTTTGATAGAGGAGTTTCAGCTGCAGGGATTAAATGAGAGTAACATTCCTGAAAAGGGAACAACAATTCATCAAAGATTGCATGACGTGTAACATATACTCTGCCAGTAGGAGGATGTAAGCATATGTATCCCCTGTGCTTTTCACTATATCCCAGAAAAACACATTTGAGGGACTTTGGATCAAATTTGTGCTTCCTGTAATCCTTGAGGCAAGGATAACAGCAGCACCCAAAAACTCTGAGTGCTGAGTAGTCAACATCTCTTCTGAACAAGGTAGAAAAAGGACTGTCATAGTGTAATGATGTAGAGGGTAGAAGATTAATAACATAGTTTGCAGTGTAAAATGCTTCTACCCAATATTTCAGAGGGATTTTAGCTTGAAACATCATAGCTAACCCAAGCTCTGTAAGATGGCGATGCTTCCTTTTAGCTAAGCCATTCTGCTCAGGGGTGTTAGGACAAGACAACAAATGCTTAATTCCATGTTTATCCAAGTGTTCCTTAAAAACATTGTTACTGAATTCTCCACCACCATCACTCTGAAACATTTTTATTTTGGAGGAGAACTGATTTTCTACCATTCTTTGAAATGATATGAACACTTGATAAAAATCTGATTTATTATGTAGTGGATAAAACCAACTAAATCTGGAATAATTGTCAACCAAAATCACATAATATTTGAATCCTTGTATAGAAGAGATGGGAGCAGGACCCCATAGATCAAAATGAATTCTTTCTAAGGGTGAAGCATGATACTCAGATTCTGAAAAAAGGCAGTTTGCTGCTTTTACTCAACTGACAAAATTCACAGGGAATATTCAAAGATTTAATGATAGTAATAGCTCCTGTCTTACTGAGATTTTGTAGCACATTGTTATTAGCATGTCCTAGACGTCTATGACATATATTATGATCTGTTACACGATGTCTATTGGAATAGAATGCCTTCAGATCATAGTTCTGCAACACATAGATGCCTTCATGCTTGCTTCCTCTGATTAGGACCTTCTGTGACATAGAATCCTTCACACAAACGCCATTAGCATCAAAAACAAACTCACAGGGATAGTCTTGAGTGAGTTTTGATACAGATAACAATGACTTAGCAATGTTTGGTACGACTACAACATCATGTAATTGAAGCATACCTTCTTGAGTTGGAATTGTTGCAGATCCAACATGAGAAATTGGTAGAAAATATCCATCACTAACCATTACACTCTCTGAACCAGTGTAAGGCACAGCTGTCTGAAGATTTTGAGTAGAATTTGTAATGTGAACTGATGCTCCAGAATCAGGAAACCAATCAGTGTGACTACTCTGATGAAGAGCAGTAAGTGCTTGTGGAACTTCTGTGCTTTGAAAGGCATTATCAAAGCGGTGCCAGCAACGTAGAGCCTCATGTCCTGTTTTGCCACAAATTTGACAGACTGGTCTAATTGAACCATTTTGTTGATTTTTTGAACTTAATTCCACATTATCATTATTTTGAGTTTCAAACACATGAGATGGTGAGTAAACATGCTGACAAAAACCTCTTCCCCTGGTTGAGTAGCCTCTATTATTTCTGAAATTTGATCTGCCACCTCTATATCTAGATCCTCCTCTTCTATATGAAGAGTTCTGAGCATTATAAGCATTATATGATCTTTGAGCAGGAAATGCCACATGATGTGATATATCAGTAATCTTAGCAGAAGAATTACTTAGAATCAAACTATTCAATTGAGAAACAACATCTTCATATGTTGGAAATGGAGGTTTATGCATTGCAGTCTGAATCATAGTAGTAAAAGCTTCATATTCCTTTCCCAATCCATGTAATAAACGAAAAATATTCATTGCTTTACACTTTGTGACAAGATCGGCATCACCGAAGGTGCTCCGTCTTGCGGGGGCATATTAGCACAAAGGACATAAATGTAATTTACTCCATTAGGGTTTCATGCTATCTTGTATATCTATATCATAACTGATGTAATTCATGTTTGGAATCAATATACGAAATCACTTTCTACAGGTTCTTGTATAGAACCGTCAATGAAACCAAGCAATTTTTGACTTCTAAGGAGAGACTCTATTTGGGTCTTCCAAAATAAAAAATTTCCTTCAGAAAGCTTGATTGTAACAAAATTTGAAATGTTCACATGTATTGGAAATGGAAACGTATTTGCGTCATAACTATGATCAGAAGTATTATTTACTTAGGATCAAAGCTCTGATACCATGTGAAAATGGTGAAAAGAGTGTAAAACTTGAAATGAAGAAGAAGAACTTTTTCTGTAAATGATCATTTCATTTCTGTAAAAATCATTCTCAATACCTCAAAGGGTTTTAAGCTGGAAACATATATAGATCGTCGCCTATACATTCATATATGTATACATGAGCCTATATAGAAATAACAACTCAACCGAAATTGTTATAGAGAGAGGAGAGAGAAGTTTGTTAGGCACATGTGAGTGCTAAACCTCCACAATCTCACATTTGCCCTTGAGATTGTGTAATACCGCATTTGTCCTTGGATCGTCTTGTTGAGATGACTCGGGTCGCCTGGGGATGACTCGGGACGCGGGGAGATGTCTTGCTGAAGAGGCGTCCTGCATCGCTGAGGTAGTTGAGCGTCTCGGGTTGCTGAAGTCGTCGAGGCGTCTCGGGTTGCTGAAGTCGTCAAGGTGTCTCGGGTTGTTGATGTAGTTGAGGCGTCTCGGGTCACTGAAGTTGAGACGTCCCGGGTCACTGAAGTTGAGGCGTCCCGGATCGATGAAGTCTTGGTTGAGGTGTCTCGGGTCGCTAGATACTTTGACAGTTTCTTCGCCAAGCTCCAAATATTGGTTTCGTGGATGTCGCGTTATCCGATTGACAATTGATGGGTCAACTACATCATTCTCAATGTGGTGTTTTCCTAATGATATGAGAATTTGATTGATCTCAAACATATATATTACTCATACAAATTGGTTAGAGATGTACTAGAAAAAAGCCTTCATATCCTAACAGTTATATTAGGAATATAACACTAAAAAAGAATTAATAATCCTAACAATTAATAGTCCTAACATCCATTTGCAGTGTTTTCTAATAAAGAATTTGACTATACTCCAAAGTTATAACTACAAAAGAGAGGTGAAAATTTAGAGAGAAGACATATAACAATTTTCCATGATGTTCTCACAACACCACGCTAAAACAGTGTTTTATTCTGACTTCAGGTATAACTCGGTTTTTCTGTAAGTATATCACGATTACACGACTCAGAAACTCCCCTTAAGTATAACACCCATCTTGAAACTGAAGTACAAGCAAAACACCACACAAACACTTGTATGACCGCCTAGAACTATTCTCACAATAATCCTAAATTCCCGAATGACTCTCACTCGAATCACTCACCTATAAGCCTTCAAATGTTTATGGTTTAAGGCTTAAGTTACAAATACTTCTCTCGAACGCTCTTAAACGGACTCAAAAACACTTTGTACGCCCGTGTAGTTGAATATTAGTGAAATAATATGACTGAAAGAGCGGGTTGGACGTGCATCGACTTCCTCATTTAAATACTAAGCTCCTTTCCAATTTGCTCCTTAATTTTCTTTCCATAGAATTGTTCAGTTGCTTGATTTTCTCCTTTTAGAATATTTCCAATGTATTGTGAATGTTGCCAAAACTACAAATATCTAACACAAATGGAAATATCAATAGTGATGGAAAACATGCATAATGGAAATCTTAAAGAATGTAAATCTTCATGCACTAACAATCTACCCCTTTTTTATCTTCTCCTCATACAAACTTAAAAAACGTTAGATCTATGCATCCAATAGAATATCAAACAATTTAACCAAAAAGTGATCAAGAACATATTCAAACCGTATAGGATTCTCCCCCCTCAACTGTACCCAGATTACCACTGGTGGTACCTCCTCCCCCTGTTTTGTGAGTAAAAGGCCAAAAACATAATAGATCATCTTGTTAATGGTCGCTTTCATCAGGGTACTTTATTCCTGGAACACATCGTAACATTTTCGAACAATGACATTAGATGCTCTTAAAGATCATGCATAAAGATGGAGGAATGAACATGTGATCATGAGTAGTTTTCTTTCATTATCTTTGTAACTCTAACTAATCAATGCCAAAATAAATCATACTCCTTTAATTCTTTCATCGATTAAAAATAACAACTTCACGAAATATGAGCCACTAAAATTCAACAAGCTGACTTTCTTTCTTAACAAAATCATCATTTTCCTTTGAAAATAAACCCTTTACTCTCCTAAAATCAATACTTCATATGAGGTATATGAATTTAAACATAATGCAGTTAGATCATCAATCAAAGTGTACTTCGAAAATTTTGCAGATGCACCTGAAGCAATTTTTTAATGTACCTTTCTTGGGCACCTTATTCATTTTTTTCTTTTATGAACAAGCACTTTGGGCGTCTAGGACGTCAAAGTTAACGGATTCCCCATCACTTAGACACAGACTACCTTATTGGTGTTCACTTATGATTTCAATCATAGCGGAGTATTTAGGTTCATTTTTTTACCTTTTTGCCTATAACGTCGAAGTTGGTTATTCATTCCACCACTTTTACCCGAGCCATTGTATTTAATACACACATATTAACTATCATGCATTCATAATTTTTATGCATTGTTTTCATTTATAACGGAGTGTAAGAGTGTTGTTCAACATCTGCACACTTTAAAAGATGTTATGTAACAAATACCAGTTTCAAGGTATACTTTCAGAAACCTCAAGTGTAATGCTTTTATTTTCATTTGTATACTTCAACTTTCAGATTTTCACGTGTAATTATACATAATTTTCCTACCTCATAATCTTACTAATCTCTACTGAGTTTAGAGTTCATAAATCTCGAGGAATTTCCGCATATAAAATGATTCAAATCCAAAGATTTTGTAAAAATATCAATCAATTGTCGTTCAGTGGGCGCATATTCGATCTATAATTGTTTTTTCTTAATTTTTTCTCTAAGGAAATGATGATGGATTTCAGTATTCTTAGTCCTAGAATGTTGTATCGGATTCTTAGAGATATTTATTCCATTCGTATTATCATAATGAGCTATAAAGGTTTCAGAGTCCATACCATAGTCCGAGAACATTAGATTCATCCAAATGAGTTGTGTACAACAACTTCCCAATGCAATGTACGCCGCTTCAGTTGTGAAAAGTAAAGTAGAGTTTTGTTTCTTATTGTGCCAGGAGTTCAGATTATTTCATAAAAAGAAACATCCTCCTGAAGTACTCTTATGGTCATCTACGTTGCCATATTTAATTATTCATTTCGCAGCTTGTAAGTGGGAACTTTTTGGTTTCGATTGGTATCGTGCACGAATTCCAACACTAATTGCAAGATCATGTGTACTTGCAGTAATATAAAATAGACTTCCAACTATACTATGGTAAAATTGTTGATCCACATCTTCTCCATCTGAATGTTTTGTTAGTTTTGTTGTGGTGGACATTGGAGTATGAGTTGATTTGCAAGTGTCCATCTTAAATTTTTTGACAATATCAGGAGAGTATTTGTTTGAGATATAAAGATTCCATCATCCATTTGTTTCACCTTCAGTCCAAGAAAGAATTTTAATTCACCAAACATACTCATCTCAAATTCACATGTCATTGTTTGACAAGCCAATCTACCTTGTTTTGAGATGTTTATCAAAAAACAATACCATCAACATAGATTTGAACCACAAGAAAATTGTCATCAGATTTATGAATAAATAAAGTTCGATCTACTCCCCCTCTTTTGTATCGTTTGTTGATAAGGAATGTTGACAGTCTGTTATACCATGCACGTGCACTACTAGAAATTCAAAATTTCTGAACGGAATTTGCGGACGGATCATTTCGTTCGGAATTTTGAAGCAGATCAGGGACAAAATGGGGATGGGAAATTAAATCTGTCCGCAAATTTTTGGACTGAAAAACTATCCCAGGGTCATCCGTATTTGCGGACGGAATGGAGACAGATTCGAAGGACGTTGCGGATCAGGGGTGTTTTCCAAGGCCGTCTGCAAATTTGCAGACGGTTCCTGTTCCTAACCGTAAATTTTCGAACAGTTACTGTTTCCGTTCACAAAATTAAAAGACAATTTCCACAAATTTGCGGACAGTTGAGGGTACCGTTTAGGTTTAGGGACGTTTTTTGGACGGTTCGTCGGTAAATATTTGTCTTAGTCCATAATGTGTCCTTATTCAGTCCAAAAATTATCTATATAACCCTCCTACTTTCATCTGTTTCATACACACAGTTCTCACATATTTCACTAGATATCTTGTTATAGTTTCGGATTAATATGGCATCATCGTCGAGATTGAATATTTTCGTTTCTAGACAGTGGATGTATAGAAGAATTGATCTAGAAACTCAATGTGTATCGAAGGAGTTTATAGAACGCGTTACACAATTTATGACGATGGTGACAAATCAACAAGTTTATAAAGAAACTGGTAAGTTGGTTTGTCCATGAGTCAAATGCAAAAACGAAAATTTTGTTTATTATAGAACCGTTTGGAATCATCTTTATTTAAGATATTTTACTTCGAATTATTTCATTTGGTTATCTCATGGAGAGAATTTTTCACCACGACCTAGTAATGTTGTGGAAAAATTTAGTAGGGGTATTGTACATCATGAAGTGTTTGAGACTTCTCAAGATGTAGAATTGAAACCTGATGTGAAAATGGTGCAAAATGTATTCAGTGAAAGAAACAAAGGTGAAAATAATGAACAAGATCCGAATGAAGAAGCGATTTTTTTTTTGAAATGTTAAAAAGTGTTAGGCATCCACTTTATGATGGTTATAGAATGGGTCTTTCATAGTTGTCTCTATATGTACGTTTGGTGAATTTGAAGATTGAAAATAATATGTGCATTCCATGGATTCTATATCGTAATTAGCAAGAGATTATTTGACAGAAGATAGTAATGCAATAGAGTCATATTATGAGACAAAGAAGATGATGAGATCATAGGTTTTATTGCCATATAAAAAGATTGATGTTTGTCAAGACAACTATATGATTTTTGGAAAGAAATATCGGATTTGAGTAATTGTCAATTTTGTGGAAAAGATCAGTTTTATTTGACAAGGAATGAAAAATCGGTTCTGTATCGTCGTATGTGGTATTTACCAATTACAGACAGAATAAAAAGATTATATTAATCTGAGAAGAACGCAAGTGACATGAGATGGCATGCTGAGCATTCAAGTCGTGAAGCAGAAATGTGTCATCCCTCAGATTGTGAGGCGTGGAAAACCTTTAACAAGGTATATCTTAATTTTACAGCTGAGAGGTTATTTAGGCATTTGCACTGATGGTTTTAATCCATTCGGGATACTTGGGAGAAATTATTCGTTATGGCCAGTTATTATGACATCGTACATTTACCACCTGATATGTGCATGAAACAAGAGCTTTTGCTCTTAACAATACTAATTCTCGGGTCTAATCATCCGAAAAGAAGTTTGGATATATTTCTTCAACTACTAATTGAAGAATTGAAAGAATTGTGGAAGGGATTTCCAGCGTACGATGTTTCGAGATGATAAAATTTATATTACGAGGTGCTCTTATGTGGACAATAATTGATTTTCCAGCTTATGGTATGCTATCTGGATGGACAACGCATGGTCGATTGGCTTGTCCATATTGCATGGGCAAAGAGATGCCTTTCAGTTGAAATATGTACAAAAGACGAGTCGGTTTGATTGTCATCGTTGTATTCTTCCTGCTTACAACACAACAAGAGAAATGTTAAAAGGAATATAGTTGTGCGGAAATCTCCTCCTCCAGTTTTGACTGGCAAAGAGATTTTATATGAACGAATTCTTGCTTTGGGTATCCGAGAATTGGTGGTTATGGAATTACTCATAATTGGTACCAGAAGAGCATATTCTAGGATCTTCCGTATTAGAAAAATCTGAAGCTTTGACACAATCTTGATGTCATGCACATAGAGAAAAAAATTCGATAATATCATCAACACAGTACTTAATGTCACAGGAAACACGAAAGATAATATTAAATCACAAAACGGTCTAGAAGAGTATTGCTCGCGGAAGGAGATATATATAGCTGACGATGGTAAAGCTCCAGTTTCGATATTCAGATTTTTGAATGATGAAAAATATAAATTTTTGAAATGGTTGAAAGAATATGTGAAATTTCCTGATGGTTATTCATCTAACATCGGAAGGTGTGTTATGTAGGAAAGTTATCAGGGATGAAAAGTCATGATTGTCATGTATTCATGCAAAGACTACTTCCTATATGTTTTTCTAGAATTGATGGACATGCATGCACATGAATCAATTGGAGGTATCATTGATTTTTTTAATAGTACACTGATTAATAATTTAAAGATATTAATTGTTAAATAAACTAATACTTTTATGTTTAGGTATTTGCATATGTTTTTTGAGATTTATGTGCGAGAAATTTGAGTGTAGATGTGGTCGTAGACTGAAAAGTAACATAGTTATTGTACTATGTAACTTGGAGAAGATTTTTCCACCATCATTCTTCGATATTATGGAGCATATGACAATTCATCTACCACACGAAGTTGCATTAGGAGGTCCAATTCAATTTCGTTGGATGTATCCATTCGAGAGTTTTATGTTTCATCTGAAGAACAAACCAAACAAAAAGCTCGTCCAGTGAGTTCAATTGTGGAACAATATGCGAACGAGGTGATATTGTTCTTCACTTCTTACTACTTCGAGCCACATGTTCAAATGTGAAGTAGAAATCTAGACAGATGTTTTGATGGTAGTGTGTCACTTTCATATCCAAAACCAGATGTTCCAGATATATTTGCGGAATTGTTCCAAATATATTATAATTGTAGTTAGATTTATATTAATATAAAGTTTAGTTAGATTTATATTAAGTTTAGATAAACATTTAATATAATTATAGTTAGATTTATATTAAATTAAGTTTAGTTAGAATTGGAATGTGTAGTTTAAGTGTTTGTTGAAATGTCTACAAGAAATTTGATTAGTTTAGGTTAATAGCATATATATTAAATTATATGTGCTTGTTTAGGTTAATAGCACATATATTAAATTATATGTGTTTGTTGAATTATATGTGTTTGTTAAATTACATTAGAATCATTTTTAGTATAAATTGTTTAAAATAAGTATTGAATTCAAACTTGAAATTAACAACAATTATAATATTTTAATTTAATATTTAGTACGTCTCGTCGCGTTGGAATATGAGATAACACGAGAAATCGTTCTACTTCGGAGGCAAGTGTTGATGGTCCATCTCCTCCACAACACACGAGACAATTTGATACGATATTTTCGGATTATATGAATCCAAATTTATTTCCAAACACTGGATCAGTACAATATACGATGTATCCTCTTTATCACCAGATGCCACTACTGGTCGAGCCAATGATGCATCACGAGTCTCCAATGCATCATGAACCAACTGTGGAAGAACTTCTATTGATAGATGAGGAAAGATGTGAACTTCTTTGTACCCGCGTCATGAAAACGGCGCACAATGGTACGTAACACTAAATTTAAATGTAATTTTATAAATAGTTAGTTAATTAATAGTTAATTTACTTTAATTTTGATTTATAGGATTGGTTACGATCAACTTACTCGTCATATAACAAAGACGACGAAAACGTATTATGATTGTCCATGTTGTAATTGGACACGGACCAATCCTGATATCAAGGAACGTTCTAGAAATCTTTTCTCTTACGTTTTTAATAATATTTATTTTAATAAAAAATTTAATAATGGTTTAAATAAAATAATTATTTCATTATTTCAGTAAAAATTTTATTAGAACCCCAAGATAACCGGACTGCTAAAGTCTTAATTTCAACGGGTTGTGGGAGTTCATCTCAAAGCTCTCGTAAATGATTGCAAAAAAGATCGAGAGAAGAAAGGTGAACCCGTTTGGATGGCAGATCATGTGTGCGAAGAAATGTGTGCTTATTGGGATGATCCTTCTTTAAGCAAAGAAGCGAACAAGCAAGTCAATCTCGTCGATTCGATAGAGAAGGATACGGGGTGAGCGCATATACAGCTAGTTCTCGTTCTTTCGTGGAAGTTTACGAAGATTTGGTAAGATTTTTAATTTTGTATATATTTTATACGATTAACATTTTCTTAATATTGAATATATATATATATATATTTGAAATTTGTTTTAGACAAAAGAAAAGAGATCTAAACCATTGTACGTAGAATTGCTGGAACGTACACACAATAAGATATCTGACGGTTCGTCGGTATTTTCCAGAGCGAAACGTATTTATGACGACGTTTAGAACATGGGATTGGAACGTGTGTCCTAAATTCCACCGAGAGAAGACGGGACGCAGCCTTTCTTAAGTCATGAAGAATTAAAAGAGTTCTTATTTCGAGGTAAATTTTTTAAAATTTACTATAATTTTGTTACTTATAAATTTAACTAAATTTCAATATTTCTTTTACAACAAGTAACAGCGTATAAAGGTCGCATATTTATCTTGGAGGAATGGCATCACAACATAGAAATTTCTCCAAAGGCAAAGCCAAAGCGGCAGGCAAACTTCGAAATACCTTATGCCAAATGCAACAAGAATGGGCAAAAGAACGTCAAGATTCACAAAGGTAAGGTGAGCAATTACAAAGACAACATCAACAGCTGCTAAATATGCTGAAAGAAAAATTGTCATCTGTCAATTGGGATACGTCCGGAAACAATGGCACCGACGATAACCCAGAACTACCACCAAAAAATTTTTAAATATACGTTAGTAATGTAAAAATATTAATTAATTAGTATTATTTTAAAATTTATAAATTGTAATTAAAATTTTTTATAAAATTCCGGACTAAATATTCCATCCGAAGGCCGTCCAAAAATTTGTGGTGTTTTCCCATACATAAACTAGTCGCCTTTCCCGTTGAGTTGTGGACAGCCATGTAGTCAAAAATTACAGACGATTTATGGACTTATTTCTCCGTTCGTATTTACGAACAGATTGCAGACGTTTTCATTTTTCCGACGCGTGTTTGCGGATCACTGTTGGTCATCCCTATCCATCCATAAACATGTTTAAGGATGGATTCTTTAGTCCTTAAATCATTAATTTCTAGTACTAGTGGAGCTTTTTTAGTCCATAAAGAGCCTTTTTAAGTCGATACACATGATTAGGATGTCTAGGATCTTCAAATCCATGAGTTTGTTCTACATAGACTTCTTCTTGGATGATTCCATTGAGAAATGCGCTCTTGACATCTATTTGATACAATATGAAACCAAGAACACATGTAATCCAAAGTAGTAACTGAATCTCAAAAGTTTCATCAAAATCAATCCCTTCTACTTGTGTATATCCTTGAGATACAAGATGTGCTTTATTTCGGGTTATTTCACAATCGTCATTGGTTTTGTTCTTAAATATCCATTTTTTCCCAATTACATTAGTGTTGGTAGATCGAGGAGCAAGATACCATACATCATTACACACAAATTGTTACAATTCCTCATGCTTAGCCGTTACCTAAAATTCATCATTCAAAGCTTTATTCATATTCAGGGGTTCAAATTGAGATGTAAAACAAATAAATCTCACCAAGTCATTGTAGTTAATACGCGCCTTATTACGTGTTTTTCTTTCATCATGGAAATTTCCAATGACATTGGCACTGGTATGATTTTTGTGTACTCGAACAATGTCACCTTTCTCTTCTGTGTCACATTCATCAACCGTGTGTTCTGGTGAAGATTTCGTTTCAGAATTTCCAATGTGCTCGTGAGGTACACCTTGCACTTCTGAGGGTGTTTTCGTTGGGAATTATGCATTTAAAAGAATATCAAGCAAAACTCCATATGCAATGCTATCTTAATAAAATACAATATTTAACGATACAATGATACTCTTGGTGCAAAGATTATAGACTCTATAAGCTGTAGAATTTGTACCATATCCAAGAAACATACCTTTATTGCTTTTAACATCAAATTTACCAAGGTAGACATTGTCATTCGGGATGTAACATGTACACCCAAATATGTGAAAATAAACCAGTTCATAGAGGGTTTTGGACGTACCAGTTCTAACGTAGACCCTGTGGATGATGTAACATCTTTCCAAAGAAACCACTAGCAACCTGATAGTTGAATCAAGAACTTATCTTTCCAAAGAAAGTACATCATAAACCCAGCTACAACCCTACTAAAGAACTTCAAATGCCTCGACTAGCGCCACAACACTTGTGATCTAGTGTTGATAAGTAGGTGAATATCTCGGAATCTCTCCAAGAGTTCGACAGCTAAATTTCGAGAATTAGCAAAGAAAATACACTGTCAAATCATTATTAATTAGTTTTCAATGTCATCCAATTGTTATTCTATTTATAGAGGCCAAACAATAATGGAAAACATAATAAAATTAGCTAATTTAAAAATTTCGCTAAAATCGCTCTGTCCAACTGTTGGATTTCTTCGTCGAGCGCTGTATAAGTTCTAACCCTTAGAAACTAAAAAACGAAAAAGTTATTGGACCAAAAAAAATTTTCAAGTTGAGCGTTTCTTTCTCAGGTTGAGAAAAATCTACACTAGCCGAACATTGACTGATGCTCTTGTTCTTGCTCCTTTCAGCATATTCTCTTTATACGGACTTCTTGTCTTTCACAATAGTTCTTAGGTGTCCTCGTGGGGACTTTACCCATCCTTTCATGCCTCATTGTGCGAACGTGTCTTATAACTCCTTTGCCTTCCTCCTCATGATGTGTTTTCATGGGAACACATCTTGAATCTTGTCCCTCGTTGTTTGTCCTCTTGAAACTTGTGGTGATTCCAAGATCTCATTCACATCATTTCCTCTTTCATAAAAAGGATTTGTCCTCAAATTCAGCCCTTCAATTTGGGAAATGTTAGGATTGGTGTGTTTCCAAACTCTAATAGATTCATCTTGCAGCCACACCAAATCTAGTCCTTTCTCATTATCCTGTAGTTCCTTATTTTAGAATTTGTCTCGAAAATCCTATTATGAATTGGGAGCAAACCTAGACACCTCTTTATGGGTTAACACATTCTTTGGTTGAGGTATAAAGGTCATGTTCTCACTCATAGTCAAAGAAAGAAACATTAGTCCGTCGAGTGTGTTCTCACAAGCCTCTTTCTGGGTGTCTTTGAAGACCTCATGGTTGTTTAACTTCGCACACCTCTCATCCCTTAGTAGATTATCCTTCATGCTTGTTAAACTACAAGTGATTCGTCTATTGTTGTCTCATGTTCCTCACAATTTTAATCCCCATTATATCGCACATGGTAATCCCTTTGTACCACCTCATAATCTGGTTCTTTCACATGTTTGTCATCCACCCCTGCCAACATTAATCATGGGTTTAAACAATCTTTTGTCTAGTAACCTAGACCTTTACATTCAAAACATATATTGTCACGGTAACGTATAGAGATTTTATTGGCACCTTGTGCTCTTTGTCTTGATGTCTCTTTGTTAGTGTTCTCTATTCTTCGACTACCACTTGCTGTTGGTTTAGGTCGTTGCTTCTCCACTTGTTGCTTACCTTGGTGTTCATTTTCTCAAACCGATTATCTTTTGATAGATAATTAGAAGAATTATTGTATCTCTAAAATATTTTGTCCTCCCTCTTCAGTTATTTCTCTATCTTTACAGCCAAATGCAACAAATTGTCCATGTCCACATAATGGTAAATTTTTACATGGTCCTGTTTTTCAGGGTTGAGACCACATAGAACCAATACATTTTTTCTCTCGATCTTCTCGAATGTTTCCCAGAATAATCAGGAATTCCATCCCCTTATAGCACTCTTTTATGCTTCTACTACCTTGCACCGATTTTTGTGGATATGGATTTGCCTATCTACGATAATAAGAAGGTGCAAATCGATGTCTCATCACTGCACATATTTTATCCCATGTCACTATTGGTTTTTCTCCAAACCAGCGATGCGAATGATTGTGCTTAACCAACCACGCAAGTGCATACTCAATGAACTTCGTCGAAGCTAGCTTTACTTTTGTGAGTTTTGAATACTGATGGTAAATAAAACCATTTATGTTTTTCTCTCCCACTCTAAGTATGCTTCCACATCATTCTATCAAGTGAACATAGGAATCTACATCTTCATGTTGCTTACATCATCATCAATTTGATCTCTAGTGTGTTGGTTGTATCTCATGGGACAGTCATACTCCTTGTCTTGAACCCAAGTATTCTCATCCTTATCAATGTTTAGAGGGTATGGATTATGATCAACGTATGGTCTCTTTCGTAATAGCTCTTCACGTGCGCTCTTAATCTGCAAATAAGCTCGATCTCATACGATATAGTAATCCTCATAGAAAAATAAAGTAAAGCATCGTCTACACGAAGTATGGCCATCTGGATAGAGAGAATAAACGATAAACTAGCCTATCAACCTCGTCTAAACCCCCCACAAGCAACACTAGGATTCCCAAAGAACTACGACCTATTGTTTTTCAGCCGACTAATAAGCTCTAACATTTAGGAAAAACCTAGCTCAAACATGCAAAATTTCACGGAAAAGGCCAACTTCTTAAGCATCCTAGGTTCAGGGTTCATCTCAAAACATGGAACCGGACAAGTGCCTGGGACGACTCTGACTCACGAAAACAAAAACAAACTAAAAACCACAAAAATAACCTAAAAACTACAAAGTCAAAGGGAAGATAAAAGAAAATGAAACTAAATCACCTGACAAACGTGAGCTGCTCCCCCAGACTTGAATTGAACGGCGTCCTCGATGTGAAGCTCTGTGGAGGGTAAGGGAAGTGAAGCACGTTTGCGGTGGTATTTTTTTGTGTTTTTCTGTGTTTTTTAAACCGAAAACGAATAACCGAGTCTCAAATTAAAAACTAAAAAAAATAAAATCAAACAGCTGGGTTGCCTCCCAGTAAGCGCTTATTTACCGTCTTTAAGCTTTGACGTCTCCATTCCTCATGCATTCGCGACGGGTGGATCAGAAAGGGAAATGGAGTTTCCACTTTCGATCGGTTGAGCGGCTTGGTAGAGCTTTAGCCGTTATCCATTAGCTTTGAATGTGCCACTCGTCTCGCTCCAAAGTTCCATGTCTCCATGTGTGAAGACTTCTCGTACATGAAAAGGACCAAACCAACGAGAACGTAGGTTGCCCGAGAAAAGCTTAGGACGAGAATTGGAAAGTAGAACTAAATCACCTGGTTGGAAGTCATGAGGTAAGAGCTTTTTGTCGTGCCATCCCTTAGTTATTGCATCATTCTTTGACACATCATGCACGGGATTCACTCGTCTGCTGCCCGAGGTTGGATAAATTGTATCTGCATTGAAAAGTTTTATGACGTCTTTTTCCATTACCTCTTGCAAGTGCGGGTGCAGCCTCCTTTGAGTTTCGGGTGAAGGTTCGTGGCTGTCTTCCGTATAATTTCCGTGCATACACGTTGAAGAGCTGACTCTCCTACGTTTCTTTACACGTGTGGGTGACTTTCTCATCTCATATGCACTCATGTTAGCATTCATCACAGCAGGGTATGTTTTATTGGAATCAACGTACTCATACCAAAAAGAAGACGGAGGTGGCTCGGGCTCAAGTTTGGACGTCTTCTCCATTGCGAAACCAGCATGCATATCGTGTGGTATCTCCTCACATGGGACGTCTCCTAGTGCTTCAATAGCACTCATAAATTTCGTGTACACCTCAGCTCCTTCGTCCGTAAATCCTGCATTATCCCAAACTCGTGTGAAATATCGTACAAGAGGATCAGAAGCACTTACTTGATCAAGTGTGTCTTTTGATAACTCGTCCAGCGAATCAACTCTAAGGCAAGACTCCTCGGATAAGGGTCCGTTCATGGGGCTGGACAGGTTGAATTCGATTGTCTCATCTCCGACACGTAAGGATAGCTTTCCTTGTTGCACGTCTATCAAGGCACCTGCAGTGGCTAAGAACGGTCTACCAAGAATAATAGGTGTCCTAGCATCTTCCTTTATTTCAAGTACAACAAAATCAGTGGGAATGCAAAGCTTACCTACCATGGTGGGAACGTTTTCAACAATTCCCACCGGATATCTTACAGAATGATCCGCGAGGCGCAGAGACATTTTCGTCAGATTCCCGAAGTCCATCCGCTTGAAAACTAAGTGTGGCATGATGCTCACGCTTGCCCCTAAATCGCACAAATAATTATAAATATCAATATTACCTATTGTGCATGGAATGGAGAAGCTTCCGGGGTCCTTCAACTTTGGTGGCAGCTTGTTCTAAATGACAGCGCTGCATTCCTCGGTGAGTGCTACCGTCTCGTTCTCTTCGATATGCCTCTCTTTGGAAAGTACCTCTTTGATGATTTTGGCGTGATTAGGCATCTTTTGGAGGGCTTCCACGAATGGGATGTTGATGTCCAGCTTCTTGAGATCCTCTACAAATCTGCCCACTCGTTCTTCATTCTTACTGCTCACCAACCATTGAGAAAACGGTATAGGAGGTTTGAATGCCGGTGGAGCAATATATGGTTTATCTAAATCTTGTTCAACTCCTTCCATAATCGCAACCTTACTTTTGACTCTTTTCATGGACGTACCAGCAGCTTGCCCTTGCTCTTTGGAGGGCGAATTATCAACCACATCACCGCTGCACACAGAAATAGCATTCATGTATTCTCTCGGGTTCAATTCGGGTTTACCTGGAAGCTGTCCATGATTCTGAGAGGATGATGCAGCTTGCTGTACGGAGTTCTCTAAGCTCTTCACATGGTTGCTCAAAGATTCCATCTGAGTTTTGAGCTCGCTAATCGCTGTCCCCACATCCGCATTGAATTTGGTTTGCGTTGAATGTTGCTGCCTTTGCTCCTTGATAAATTCGAGCAACACCGCCTCAAGGTTGGACGAAGGGGCTTGAGGAGGTTGAGGAGCTTGTGGAACTTGCTGAGCATGCTGAGATTGCTGATTATTTTGCTGGTATGGCTGTTGTGGTTGCTGAAATCCCGAATACTTCATCGGTTGAGTCGTTCGGTATGACAAGTTCGGGTGATTCCTCCCATTCGCGTTGTAGGTATTTCCGAATTGCGTGTTTCCTTGCTGCTGGGCGTAATTCATATGTTCCACATTCTCTTGCAGCGTGCATTGATAAGCCACGTGTTTTGTATCTCCACAATTCACGCAGTACATGGCGTTCGCTGCATTACCCCTCGCACTACTCTCTTTCGGCTCATATAGGCGATGAGTGCTGTTAGGCATACCTCTCGGTGTTGACCACATGGTGTGGTTCATGGCAAGGTTATCGATCAGCTCATATGCCTCCTCGACACTCAAATCCATAAATGATCCTCTAGCAGCATTATCCAACGTTGTTCGGTGCTCATCTGAAATTTCGTTGTAAAAGTTTTGGATAACGTACCACTACTCGAGACCATGGTGTGGACACGTATCTAGAAGATCCTTAAATCTGCCCCACGCCTCAAACAAAGTTTCTCCATCTCTGCATCTGAACATTGTGATTTCCCCCCTCATCTGAATCGTCTTGCTCGGAGGAAAGAAGCGTGATAAGAACAATGTGCAGAGCTGATCCCAAGTAGTGATAGATCCAGCGGGGAGCGATTGTAGCCAAGTTTTCGCTCTTCCCCCAATAGAGAAGGGGAAGAGACGCAGTAAGATCGCGTCCTCTGACACTCCATGTATCTTGAATGTACTAGAAAGCTCAAGGAAGTCTTTGAGGTGCTGATGGGGATCCTCGTGATTTACACCCATGAATTGCTTCTGATAAAGCATGTTGATCATTGGAGGCTTAATCTCAAACTGTTCTCTAGCAACAGCAGGCATCCTTATGGCGGTTTGCACGTTGTTCATGTTCGGCACCACGTAATCTCTGAGGCGACGTGGTGGAAGAGCCTGTGGTTCTCGTAGTTGAGGCACGAGTTGCTGTTGCTGCCTCTGTCCATTGTCGTTCTGATTATCCATCTCTCGTTTATCTGAAGGCTCTGCGAAGAACAAATACAAAATGATTTAGGTAGAAAGAACGAAAGAAAAGAAAACAAAAAAAACAAACAAGAAAGACTCTAGGCTCGAATCTAAGATGTGTCAACAATAGTCCCCGGCAACACCGCCAAAAACTTGATGCATTATCAAAATTAAACAAATAACCTAAACTACCCGCAAGTGCACGGCACATGTGTAGTACTAAGGTGTCGATCCCATATGGACTATGCAACGCAATTTAAACTCGAACTACGAATCAAACTTGCTTACGAATGAAATATGGTTTTAAGAATGAAATACTAAAAACAAATAAACAAACTAGTTCTTAAGAATGACACAAACGTTCCAGGAAACCTGTTTCACCACAAGACTACAGAAACCAACAATCAACCTATTTATCATGCAATCCCAGTCAAGTTATCTAAGGCAGCCGATCCTAATATGATATCTACCCTCTCTCGAGGCATAGACACGTGATCTAGTCAAGTTATCCCCTACTTTCGTGGCCGACACCTTGAACTAAACCCATAAGACCTGTCATTCATCCGTTTTACCCTCAACCGCTGCTACCCTACTTTCGTGGCCTAACCTCGGTTGTTCTAAACCTGATCTTCTAGGACTAGAATTCTCCTTTCGTTCCTTCTCCTAATCCCTAACACATGCATTTACTTGGCCTTCGTAAACACAAGTCATTTAAGCACTCAGATAAAGAATAGATAAACGAAAACGGGAAGATGCATTCAAAAATAAATCAAAGTGGTTCCGGGATAGCCATGGGCTAATCCCTTCTCCTAGAACAAACAAACTACTCGCTCATGCATCCGTAAACAAACATAAAAAAAATAGAAGGTCTAAGGAACATGAAAACCAAAAGAAACCGAAGTATCAAGTTGATCTCCAATGCTCCTCGTAAGTCTCCTTCGCAAGAAACTTCTTCCTCTCTCTCTCGTTCAAGAACTCCAAACTTGGTGAATGAGCCCAACCTCTCACTCCTCTCCTCTTCTTTCCTTCCTCTTTTCTTTCCTTTTCTCCCTCCCTTTCCTTCTGGACGTTCAGTTCTTCCTTATGTTGCAGCAACCACCGATTGTTGTCTTTTCATGAGTTTCCATTATTGAATAAATTGGGTGACGTTTCCATTAGTTCCTCCAGCGAAATATCACTTATTCCTCTTCTCTAAAGTCGTTTTCCTTATTCTATAAGTCCCCAAACAAACTTCCATTTGTTTTAAGTCAAATTAACTTATTTGGAGTTGCAGGTGACGGTTGCGACCCGCACGGGCAGGGTAAGTGACCCGCTCGGGTACAGCGCGGAAGATCGTGCAAGAACGCGATGAAAAGGAGGCTGCCTGCTCGTGCTCATGGCCTCCCCGCTCGGGCTCATGGCCTGCCCGCTCGGGCTCACGGCCTGCCCGCTCGGGCTCATGGCCTGTCCGCTCGGGCTCAAGCCCTGCGCGGGGTATTTCTCGCCCAACTCGTGCTCAATTCACTAGACAAAATTGTTGTAACAAATGCCCGCTCGGGCTAGGGAGTTATCCACGCGGGTAGTGGCTATTCCATGCCGATTCTCGTCCCGTTTGTCCCGTGATGATCCTCGATGTTGGTACTTTGTTTCGTGCACGTCCTTTAGCTCCGAAATGAACCGAATACGCATAAAACCTGTAAGAACATGAAAACACGAAAACAAGTAAAACGGATACGGAATCATACGTAAAGCATCGCATATAAATCATAAACATCTCTAATATCGTGTATGAAATACGTATGAAAACGAGATAATCATTTTTCCTTTTATATTCTTCCTTTTTTTTCCTTCTTCCTTTCTTGTTTTTTCTGGTTTTACTTTTAGTGCTTTTTTATTTCTTGTTTCTTCCCTTTTTTTGTTTTTTCTTTTTCCTTTTTTCTCTAAACGACAAAACCTAACTAAATTAAACTAATATTAAATCAATGATCATGTCATTTTCGCACACGATTCTCGCATGATTTTAGATATGTTTCTGATGATATTTGCGATATTTATGTGTGATTTTGTATCTGTTTTTATTTTTTCCTTATTTTCGTGTTCTTATAGGTTTTAATAGGGGTGAGCATTTTGGGTTACCCGGACCGATCCGGACCGACCCAACCCAAATAACCAAATCCATGAGATATATGGGTTTTATTAAAAACCCATATGTGTTCGATACCAAAAACCCAAATGGGTTCGGGTCAGTCCAAGTTTCGGATTCGGGATAACCCGAAGAACCCGAACAACCCGAAAAAAAATAAACAAACCCTAAACATAAACCATGTGTCGTAACACAACTCCCTCTCCCCCTCAGTCACACGTTTAAACCCGTTTAAAACCCGTTTAAAACCCGAATTACCCGTTTAAACCCCGAATTACCCGTTTAAAACCCGAATTACTCGTACTTAAATAACCCAAAAAATCCAAAGAACCCGAATTACCCGAAATATCTAAATAACCCGAATACAATCGGTTTTTTAGGTTCAATATTTCAAAATCCGAACAACCCAAACCAGGACCGATACCCAAGGAACCTGTCCCGAAAACCAACTGGGTTTTTTTGTTCAATTTTTTATAACCCGAGGAACCCGAACCCAGACCGAACCCAAGGAATTCGTCCCGAAACCCGGATTGCCCACCCCTAGGTTTTAATGCATATTTGGTTCACATTGGAGCTAAAGAACATACATGGGAAAAATACGACCATCCAAGATCACAGCGAAGCAAACGGGACGAGAAACGGGCAAGGAATGCGATACAACCGTACCCTATTAGGAGACAAGGCCCCCGTGCAGTGTGGTTTCCCTAGCCCGCTCGTGCTGAACATCCTGAAAATATTGCTTGCCTCGGACTCACCTTCAGCACGCACGGATCAAGACTTCCTGAGGAGCCCAGGGGGTGTTCTCCTTAGCACGCACGCGGTGGTGGTCCAGAAAATTCTGCCAGACTCGTGCTCATCCTTAGCACGCACGGGTCATGAACGATTTGGGAGCCCGTGCGGATGGGTATAGAGCCCGTGAGGTTAGTGTTTGCAACAACCTCCCTTGAAATTCTCCAACGGGGAGAAATTCTTAAAAAGGGACTCCCAATTGATTCTAAAGAGAAGAAAAAATAGTGGGGAACCCTAGGAGGGTAGACAGGAGCCTATCCATCATTGAAGAGAGCCCTCTTGATGAGAGACAGGTAAGGAGACAGAAGATCGAATCAGAACGATGCCTCATTTGATTTCTATGCTCCTTAGACATTCTATTTCATTTATGTTGTTTGATTCCGAACTCATGGCTGAGTAATTGTGTTGTTCTAGGAGAAGGGATTAGCCTGTGGCTATCCCGAAACCTCTTCGATTTATTTATGATTGCATTTCACGTTTTGCTAATCTATTATTTGTATGAGGTTTAATGTCTTGTGTTTACGATGGCCACGTAGATGCATGTGTTAGGGATTAGGAAGAATGTTAATCCTAGAATATCAGACTTAGAACAATGGAGACTAGGTTATGAAAGTAGGGTAGTAACAGTTGAGGGTTAATCGGATGAATCATTGATCGTATGGGGTTTAGTTGGGGTTTCAGCCACAAAATTAGGAGATAACTCAATTGAATCACGTTCCTATGCCTTGAGAGAGGGTAGAAATTACACTAGAATCGTTCGTCTTAGATATTTTGATAGGAAACGCATGATTAGATAGATTGATAGTCGGTTTCGGAAGCTATGCGGTGAAACTGTATCCTAGAACGTTTGTCTCATTTTTCAAGAACTCCTAGGTTTACTGCATTATCATATTTGCATCTCACAATCATTATTTCATCACAGTAAGCATTGATTCTAGTTTGATCTTAGTCTGTGTTGCGTAGTCCCTGTGGGATCGACACTTAAAATACTAGACATGTGTCATGCACTTGCGAGTAGTTTAGGTTAACTTGTTTAACTTGACACACATCAATCAAACTAAAGAAAAATAACTAGAATAACAATAAAATGATAGTATCGAAACTAGATAGCTAACGCAAGAACAGGGCTCTAATACAACTTGACACAATCCTATATTAACATTCTATTGTTAGCAGGATGAATCGAAATAAAACTCTCTAGCTATTCGATAGTTGAACCTAGAACATGTCTTTCCAAAGAAAGGACGTCCTAAACCCAGACTACAACCCGATTATAGAACCTCAAATGTCGCGAATGCCGCCACAACACTTGTGATAACTCCATGAACAATTCGGAATCTCTCCAATAGTTAAGTAGCTAAATCTCTAGGATTAGTAAAGAAAATTCACTATGAAATAATCATAACTTAGTTTTAAATGTACTACAATTAATCTTCTATTAATAGGGATGAACAATAATAGAAAACGAAAAAAATAAGCTAATTTTAAAAAACTCGGTAAAATCGCTCGGCCAAGCGCCGCATAAGTGTTAACGCTAAAAAAATAAATATAAAGAAATTGGACCAGAGAAAATGCTCGGTTAGAGCGTTTCTTTCTCAGGTCGAGCATCTTGTCCAAGCAAAAATCTGCTTTGGTCAAACATTGTATCATGCTCATGTTTCTTGCTCCTTTTGACCTCCTCTCCTTGTAAGACTTCTTGTATTCTTTCCTAAGTGTTCTTAGGTGTCTTTGTGGAGCCTTTAGCCATCATTTGATGCCCTATTGTATGAACACGTCTTGAAAATCCTTTGTCTTACTCCTCATTGTGGGTCCTCGTGCGAACACGTCTTGAAACTTCTTTGTCTTGTCCCTCGTTGTTTGTCCTTGTGCAACTTGTTGCGGTTCCAAGTTCTCGTTCACATCAACTTTGATATTTTCTTAGAATTTTGAAAGTAAGGTAAATTTTTTTGTCATGTGTCTTAAATAACCACAATCAAAATAACACATTGAATCCTATTCATCTTAATTAAAGGTAAGTGCAACATTGTAACATAAATCAGATTTTTAACCTAAATTTGCTTAAATGTAGGACATATCCAAGAAGAATACTTACCTAGATATTATTAAGATGTCCAATGGTTATGTCTTCTTAATTTCATCTTGATAACAATTATTTCTACAAACATTAGTTCTTCATGGTAAATATCCAAGGACAACAGTTCTCTCGTGCTCACAACGTCTCTTGATGTAATAGCATTTGGACTTGAGATGTCTCTTCCTTCTACTGTAGTAGCAGCTTCTTTGTATTCTTATAGATTGTTATTTTCCACAACCTTCGTCTCGTGTGCACTCTGTGAAAAATAAGGTATGCCTCCGTCAGTGAAGGCTCCACCGGAGATGAACTTTTCTTGTAAGCTTGATTCTCCATCTTCCTAACCAAGACCAACATTATTTGGTTCTTTCTTTTCTATTGTGAGGAGATAGTCTATATTTTTTCTTCCGCTATTCAACATCTTCAAATCTCTTTTTGTTTCTTTAAGTTGACTTTTAACTAGTGTCAGTTCTTCTTCTTTCTCTTTGAGCATTTCACAATTATATTGTACTATTGAACGTATTACCTCGATTTCTTTGAGAATCTCGATGTTGAGTTTGCTCATCATGATATACTTGTTATATATATTTTATATGTGAGGTCATTATCACTATCTTCTTCTTCGACATTTCGTCATTCATCATTAGGGTCAGTGATTATAATGAATGTTATATAGCTTGACATCGTGTCTTCATCACTTTCTTTTTAGAATCTAACTTTATTCCTTCTTCAAGGAGGAAAGATATTCTAGATCTTCTTTAGTTGTTTCCATATTCATTTTTCATGAGCTCAAATACTTGCAAGTTGAAACATTTTGTTGCGCTCATAGTCTTCGAAAATATTATCATTTCTAACATAGAATGCTTGTTTTTCATATGACCATACCTTTTGCATTCATGGCACTGTATTCTTGATTTTTCTTCTTTCTCAGGGTACACCTTTGAAGATTTGAAGTACACCTCAAGATTCTTTAGAAACTTGTTAAACATTTTTGCTAATAGAGACACATCTTCTACTACTTCCTCAATCTCGATTTTTTTCAAATGGCTTATAGAGCTATTCCTTGATTGATTCCGTTTCTAGTGGAATATTGTTCCAATTGTAGCTTCATCTCATATGTCGAATGAATTCCCACAATATCCTTGAACCTTGTTGTATCGGAGTTCAAAGCCATATTCATTGTAGCTTTTTTAGCAGCAAATCTTTAAGAAAGACATCAAAAGAACTTCTTTTCCAGCTTCTTATCTTCCATGATTGTTCAAGCACATGTCTTTCATTTCCATATGCATTGAGTCTTCCAGTAAACAACTTTACATTATCGTTTTCTCATATTTCAAGTTTCTTTAGCTTCATATATTGTCTCTAGCATTTCACAAGCCTCCTTGGCAGATTCACATCCTTGTATTTTTTTTAATTCTTCCATATCAACTAACAAAGATATCGCAGCCAATGCTTTTGCATTATAAATTGAGAATCTCTCTTTTGGCGGTGTACATTTTTTAGTCTTTCTCCTTCTTATTTTCGTGTTCACTGATCATCATTGAAGGATTGTATCCATACTTGACAACTCCCCATACTTTCTCATTGTTTCCACGAATAATTATCTTCATTTTAACCTTCCATTACCCATCATTGGATGCGTTTAGAATTAAGGTTTTGCAATACAAGTAGATATATGATTTTGTGTCCATCTCTTCTTCTAGATCTATCACATATATGTGAGATTAATTCCACCTATATGTTGCATGTTCTGAAATTATTGGAAAGTTTAGAGATTAATTACAGACTGATTTACTAAGAATTCAAATGGTCACTAAGTATAATTAGTTTTTAGTATACCAAAACTACTCAAATTATACATTCCACGTGAATATGAAACCTTTATTGACTCCAAAATCCAAGCAAAATGCCACATAACGTCTTGAATGAAACATCTGAACTATTCTCACAATAATCTTAGGTTCATAAAATGATTCTCCCTATAACCCACAAGCCTACAAACGTCTATTAGTTAAGGCTTATGTTACAAATACTCCTCTCGAATGCTCTCGAACGCTCACAAAAACTTTGTGCTCGCTTTCCTCTCTTCCTCCTGAATTTCAGGCGCACCAAAATGATGGAGATGGTGGTTTTGATGTGCAATTACCTCTTTAATTTTAAGCTCCTATTTAAAATGCTCATTGATTTCCTTTTCATAAAATTATTATTTATTTGATTATCTCCTTTTACAATATTTTCAAGTATCTTATATATGTTCTCAAATCTATAACTATCTAACACAATTAGAAAATCATTAATAATGGCAAATATGCATAACAAAATATTGTCATGTCATAGATAGGGCAGCGAAAGTGTTTGTTACAACCCAATTATTGATCTAGTTTGTGTTTCATAAATTTTGGTTTGAGGGATAATGTGTTTCTATAACTACACATCCAGGAGACTAAATCACTAATATTTAGTGACGAGACTTTGAGGATGTAGCACCAATGATGTTGAGCCTCCACAAAGAGCCCACACCGAGATCAACATCAACATCAACCTTTGACGTTGTTAGAATCCAGGAAGAATTTTCATTCTCCTCATTTTGTTCTTCCGTTTTACTACTCTTTTCTCTGATTGTTTTATCTCGTTCTATTTTGTAATTAACTGATTACTAGACATATCTATATGTCATAATTCAAAGGACCAATTTGCAATTAACTAACAGTAAATTATCCCTAATGATATTTGTATTTATCAGTAATTTTATTTAAGGACATTAACTTTCAACAATATCTCATTTGTCTCAAAGTCCAACTCCCTGATAATGCAAATACATATCCCCACACATATGCCACTATCCATATCACATCTGCTAGCAAAGAGATGCTCATTCTTAATGGACCGAATCCTTTCATCAATTATGTTTTCGATGCTAGTAGAAAACATAATCGATTACTACGTTGATTTTCCAACAATCATTAAATATAGAACACTTGTTAGTGTATGACCTCAGACGTTCAAAAAACTAAGCTCGTAGGCGATTAGTCCCACTAATCATCTATCAAGGTTGGTGTCTAGCAACATTCCTTAACAGCCATATAGTATGAATAAACATCCATTTTTTCGATGAACCGCTATGAAAGGGAATTAAGTATTTCCTGCCATCTTTTTCAGGTCCGGATAATTCTGGATATGGTTCGACTGTCAAACCCTAAGAGATTACCAACTATATCTCATGTTTATATATAATATTAAATACACCAGATCTAAATAATATCAAATCTTTGAACCTATACTATAACTTGTTCCAATAAGTTACATCTCACAATATTACCCGCAACTTGTGCGCATTAATCTCTTTTGACTCAAGCACCTTTAAAAGCGGATCAGTTGTGTTTTTCTTTTCACCAACTTTCAAAATCTGAACGTCTCCATGTTATATGATTTCTCACATTTGATGGTACTTCT
This sequence comes from Gynandropsis gynandra, assembly GCA_036759665.1. Taxonomy (NCBI): domain Eukaryota; kingdom Viridiplantae; phylum Streptophyta; class Magnoliopsida; order Brassicales; family Cleomaceae; genus Gynandropsis; species Gynandropsis gynandra. The sequence continues at coordinate 34,419,892 of CM071872.1, read as the reverse complement.
GCATAACATGCTTTGATCTTGATGAGATCTCAGCTACTTTGCTTGAGTTATCTCTCTAGTATTACAAATAATAATAGAACATGTTCTTTGACAGAAGGGGCCATACTAATTTCATTAATGAACTTCCTCATCCATACTATCTCTTTTGATGTCTCGCATGCAACAATATATTCTATGTCCATAATTGAGTCGAGTATTGTAGCCTGCTTGGAACTTTTCCAATTTATGCAAAATACATACGCTGACATGGATTTATTGTCATCCTTATCGGATACAAAACTTACATCGCTTAACACTTCTAGATCCAAACTAAAATTTCCATATACAAGGAATTGGTCACTGGTTTTTCTCAAGTACTTAAGAAGAGTTTTCACGAACTTCCAATGTTTCTCGTTGGGATATGTCTGATACCGACTAAATACATTTAGCACGAATGCCACATCAAGACGTATACACCTCATGGTATACATAATAGCTTTTACCGTTCTATCGTACAAGATCCTACTCATGCATTATTTCTCATCATGGGTCTTAGGACAATCCTTTTGAGAGAGAGAGAGAAATTATAGTGTTAGCCAGAAGATATCCCTTCTTAGAATTTATCATGTTATATCGTCGCGCGATGGTATCAATGTACATAGACTAGGAGAGACATAGCAGCCTTCTAAAACTATCAATAAATCCTTATTCTAAGAATATAAGCTACCTCTCCCAAGTCATTCATGTGCAAGTGTTTTGATAACCAACTTTTGGTTTTCTCCAATGACGGTGTTCATTTTCTATAAGCCACATGTCATCTACATATAACACTAGGAATATCATTTTACTCTCACTTGCCTTTTTATACACGTAAAGATCTTCTTCTCATCTAACATAGTTAAAAGTTTTAACTACTTTATTAAATCGAAGATTCCAATTACAAGAACCTTGTTTAAGTCTATAAATAGACCTTTTCAGCTTCCATACCATATTATGCATGGTTGGGACCGTTAAATCTGCAGATTGAGTCATATAGTCTTCTTATTGGAACTCTTCATTTAGAAAAATTATTTTCATGTTTATTTTCCATATCTCATATTCATGATAGGTTACAATCACAAGTATAATCCAAATAGACTTGACTATTACTACAAAGGAGAAGTTTCTTCAAAGTCAACGCCTTTACATTGACTATACCTGTTAGCAACAAGACGAACTTTATAGGTTTTCACCTTCCCACGTTGAGAACCCTTCACAAATAAAGTTTGAATAGACGGGTTTCTCATACCATTAGAGTTTGAGTATCTGATTTGAATCAAAACCAAGGATTACAATTACAAAATATTGACTAGACACTGAAATAAATTAGATACATACCAAATCGAAAAATTAACAGATTTTTGCATCACTAAATTTCCCTCCTAATTATATATATATATATATATATGTATGTGTGTTCGACCATTGTTGGAATTCAATTTTTTTATGCATTAAAACTCAAATAGAATAAAAACCAAATTATATTATGACAAGAATAAATATGCATCCAAAATATTATAATGATTTAAAAGGACGGATCATAAATTCAACCAAATTATCAATATATATATATACCAAGATTTGAATTCATAAAATATTTATATTTTACCATATATTTAAATACCCATATAAGTACTAATTAAGTATAAGACAAAATAAAATTCATATCCCGTCTATTCCTAGTAAGAGAATATCAAGTATATCCTCGTAAAGCTTCCTTACTTCATGTATACTTTGAAAACCTAATTAAAAACATGGAAAAAAAACATATGTATCCTTATATTTTTTTTTGTGAGAACATATACGGTTTGATATTTTTCGAAACGAAACCTATTTCAAAATTGAGAGGAATGAGCAAGAGGCGATTTCGAATTTAAGAGCCAATTCCAGTGATTTTCAACGATTTCGAGCTAATTCGAGTGATATTTTAGGGTCTCATGGGTCGCATGGGTAACAAAAATCGCATGAGTCGCATGGGTCGTGGATCGCTTAGATCGCATGGATCGTTTGGATCGCATGGGTCGTTTGGATCGTATAGATCACACGGATCGTTAGGGCAATTTGGAAATATCAATATTATAAAGGTAAAATTGAAGTTAGATTTTTTTAATAGGATGGTATGATTGAAACCCTAATAACATTTCAAATATATTTTTGAAGTTATCTCATTTCTATTTAACACTTAAAAGCTTCGAAAAAAAAGTTTTAATAATTATTTTTTCTATTTGGTATGGAATCTATTTAGGAGACGAAATATGATGCACAATATATTAGTAAATTTATTATGGAATAACAAATTATTTTGTAATAATATTGTTAGAATAATTTATCATACAAGATTAATTTGTTTTAACTTATGTATTATGATTCTGAATTATGTCATTATTTTCGTCATTTTAGATAGTACCCAACATTTTATCGTACAAAATATAGGAAACGTAAATGATGTACATATTATTAATCTACATATGCTAATATTTTTCTTTTAATTTAACATTTTTAGTTTTAACCGTGAGTAATTAAATCACATATAATATGATTAAATAATCAAATATTTTGTATAGATTTTGAATTTAGATTCGCGTTTGGGTATTCGTCCAAAGAAAAAAGGGTTTTGGTAGGCCACTTGGTTCCGCGGGCAGAGAAACAAAAACAGCTTCAAAAATATTGAACAGCAGTAATTATTGTGCTTCATGTTTTGTTTATTTATTTCGTCAATCTATATATAAACTGTTATAAAAGTATCAAATAAAACATAACGGTATCTAACATCTTATAAAACTATAAATTTGAACTTTAAAATAAAAAATTCTCTGAATTTATATTACTTTTAATAGAAATATCACATTGTTTAAAATAATTTATAAGGACCCATGTATGAAGTTATTTTAATAGGAAAAAGCAATAAAACATTTAGGTTTGTTAAACCAATAAACGGAATTAGTTTAGTTAATATTTTCCATGCTAATAATATTTAACTTTCATATAAATCAAAATAAATTACATAATATAATTTCTAAATAATAATGATAATAATAATACTAGAGATCAAATTTTTAGGGCTTTATTTTTTCGAATGCTTTTGGTCTAAAAGCAAAGTCATGAAGTTTTCACCACCAACAAAAAGCAAACGGCCCACAGCATTGAAATTCCATTTCACCGGTCCTAAACACATTCGACCATACCACAACAACATTATTTAATACGACCATTGATATTAATTACCATTAAAAAATAATTCCAACCTCTAAATTTTAATTTGAGCCGTCAGATTCAACGGTTATGTTTTAAAACATCAGGAACAAAATATAAATGAAAAGAAGCTCTGGGAATCAGAATTTATGTTTGGCAAACATTAAATAATTTAAGCGTTCGTCTTGTTTCTTGTGAGTCACGAAATGTGCGAGACCTCGGTCCAATTATTTAAATATTAATAATATTTCAACAAATAAATGAAATACAAATAAAAAAATTCTGATATTCGGCTCTGTTTGGGCCTCTCTGTATAAATAGCCGTTACTCTATTTCCCCATTTTTCAGAAATTCAGGCATTTTCTCTGCTTTCAAAAGCAAAAAAAAAAAAAAACTTTTTTCTCGCTTTTTAAAAGTAAAGCCAGAGGCAGAGAGAGAAGCAGAAGCGACAGAGAGATTTTAACATGCGCCTTGGTGCGCACCACGCGCACTACTCTCCAGCTTTCACGCAATCTCCGTCGCCTTCCATCTCCGGCACCGCCACCGCCACCGTCTCCATCAGTGGAGAAACAATGATATCATCCGTGTTCATGGTGCTCCTCCTCCCTTGCGTTGGCATGAGCGTCGTCTTCGTCATCTATATCTGTCTTCTGTGGTACTCCAGACGCCGTCGTCAACGCCACGCGCCGGTTCAGTTCCCTGAACCGGTTAAGCCGTTAACTGGTAAGGGACTGTCGGTAACGGAGCTCGAGAAGCTTCCAAAACTCACAGGAAAAGAACTGGCAACGGTGGGGAGATCGACGGAGTGTGCCGTTTGTTTGGACGATATTGAAGGTGGGCAACCGGCGAGGCTGGTTCCCGGTTGCAACCATGGGTTCCACCAATACTGCGCTGACACGTGGTTTTTCGACCACACCGTTTGTCCGGTTTGCCGAGCGGAACTCGCTCCTAAGCTCTCTGAATCTGAGAAAGATCAAAGTCCTTGCTGAAAAGAAAACACTCAAATTTTTCCAAAGAAATAACTACTTCTTTGTCTCCTTCAGAGTATGAGTTAATTTCTCTTCTATCTTGGGTTTTTATTGTGGTTTTTGCTTATTGTCTGTAGAATTACAGGAGGAGATTTCCAAATTATTATTTTTTGTATTGTAAATGGAATTGTTTTCATTTTTTTGGGTTCTTTGAGTTAGAGAATATGGGAAAAATAAGTATTTGTTTTTTTATTTAAAAAGATGATGATGGAAATAATTAGTTGAAATCATACAACACATTTAATGAGTTTGCAACACATGAAATCTAATTGAACAACAGTCCAACTTCATTTAATCAATGATCATGAAATAACATCTGGACACAATGAACAAAATTTATCACAAGTCAATGTCGCTATTTAGAATAAAAATCAACAAGAGGGGTCAATATGTTGTACACCCAAGAAACCCCGATCAATCCTAGTTAGTGATTGAGATTATCAAATGACATAAATTCGAAGATGCACGGTTTTGACAAAAATAAATGAAATTTTAATTTAGACATAGGTTTGAAACATGAAATTTCAGGATGAAAAAAAATTAAGGCCGTGAAAGAAAATATCTACGAATAACTAATTTGCTAATGAGTGTAATGACTTTTTAAGTTTTTATTTATTTTTCTTGATGTTTTCTTGGCGTGAAGGAAGAGAAAAATATCTCAATGGAAAGCAAAAGAGGAGAGAAACCCACTTTTTCAGGCTCGACGAATAGGCTGTCGAAGATGTTACTTATAACCCACAAACAACCAAAATAAATTAAATTTATAAACAAATTCGAGTAGCAACATTTTATCATTTGTTTTTCAATTTTTTATCTCATTTATATAAATTCCGTAATTTATAGACATAGTTAATATCATTTAGTTATTTACCATTTTCAATATACACGATCTTATAATAAATCATTCCTTTCATCCATTTTAACTTAAATTTGTTAACTTTTTTATAAACTATTATCTTATCTTATGAATATTTAGAAAAATTTCTAACAACATATATATTTACTATGACGCATTAAACATAAAATATATTAGAATATATTAATATATATAGTGTAAGTTATAAAAAGTTTAATATTTTAAAACGATTTCAAGGATATTTACCACATAAAAGGCTTTCTATAATTTAGGTTGGTTTGACTATTAAGTATTATTCAGAATTGTAGTATAAATGTTCCGAATTCAGAAATTGGTACAAACCTATAGTATTTTATAATTTCAAATATGATAATATATCTTTTAATTAAAAAATAGAGATGACTATATGAGTGCACTTCCAAGATAATTGATACACAACACGAAATTGTGCCTAAATTTTTATATAAATTCGTATTTGCAAAATATGATTATCCAAATTTCAGATATCTTTATGATTTAGAAATCTACGGGTGGGTGCTCACCCGACACATTAAAATATATAAACAAATAAAAAACCAAATTATACAAATTTATTTTCAATACATTATCAAATATAAAATACATCATACACTTTGCGTAGATGTTATCTCCATCGCTTAGTTCCAACTTCGCAAGGTGTCCATCGCTTACTATTGTTCTAAGTAAATGATCAGTTCGAGGTCAATTACAGAGTCCAAATTTATTTCCTCAATGAACTTTTCGGAGTAGGAAGAGAAATGTCACAGGGGAGGCCATTAATTTGTGACCAAAATGTTTTTATGGCATAGTTACAAAGTCTCTCCTGGCAAATATTATTGATACGAAATCAAGGTACTTTTGTAATTATATCGTAATCTAATAGATCAGGATTAACCTAATAATGTTAGGGTTAGTTTGTGTATATATAAGATGTAAAGCTCTTTTCATAGGGTACCACCGTATGACATTCTTTTTGTATCTCTATTTTGTATCATGGTATCAGAGACTGTGACTTGCAATTCGTGTAATGAGTGTTTTTTCCCGTTCGTGGTGTGTTTATTTTTTTCGTTTGATTTTCTTAGATCTGGGTCTCTATTTGCCGTTCCAGGATCTTCGTCGTCCGTTTCTGTGGCGTATATCTTTGTTGTGTTTGTGTGTTTGTGTGGCGTATCTTTTTGTCGTGACGTATCTCTTTGTTGTGTCCATGTTCGTGTGGCTCTTCGACGGTGGGGAAGACTTTGATGTTCGGTTTCTGCCTTCCTCTGTCTGACTTCTGGTTTTGTTCATCTATCTTCCTCGATTCGTCTATCTCTAGTGAGCGTCAGTTTTGCTGTTACGATCTCTCAGTTCGTGGTTACGGCCGTCGATCTCTCTGTCGTGGTTGTTGTTGTTGTTGCGGCCGATCTCTTTGTTCGAGGTTGCGACCGTCGATCTCTCTGTTGTTTTTGTTGTTGTTGTTGCAACCGATCTCTTTGTCAATCTCTCTATTTGTGGTTGAGACCATCGATCTCTCTGCGGATCTCGCTGTTGCTGACCATTACGTTGTTGTCCGCGCCCATTCAACAGTAGCCACACAACCTTCTGTTGGTGTTGTTGTTGTTCTTCGTTGTTGTCCGCTGTTGTTGCTTCGTTTGGAACTATTTGTGTCGCTACAGAGAACGCATTAAGTATTTACCTAAATCTGTAGGTCCTTGGACAGACCCGACGATAGCTCCATCAACTAGATCCTATCTCTACTGCTTAACTAATCAATTGGATAAAATCTAAAGTAAACAAGTAGGCATGAGGTCCTTCAGCACCATCAAAACATAAAGGCTTCAAAAACCCATAAATCTTCCAAGTTAATGAGGTAAAATCTGGGACAATCTTAAAAAGCGAATGAAAAGGAAAGGGAAAGATATGATAAGAAAGAAATACCAGAGGAAGAAGAAATGTTGTAATGTGATCATGAGGACACATAAAAAATGCAAGAACGATCAAAATAAGTTAAAAAGAATGCTTCAACTGACTATCGGTTCGGATCATTGCCAAAACAACTCGGTCAAACAACGGTCTATAACTAGTCAAAGAATGAATACTTCTAGTAACTGTTGCATTTATTATTCATGGAAAATCTCGAAATCACATGGAATTCTACATAATCTTTCCTAGAACTCTACAATCTTATCTTATCATATTATTTTTAGTATTACATTTATGCAAGTCAAGCTTTTGTATCTTATAAATAGACAAAACTATTTGATAAAATAATAACATAGTTTTGTGAGTCTGAGTTTCACCACTACAAATAATACGTCATTTCCAATGGTCAAATCGATTAGAAATGACAATTTTCTGTTTAAATCAACCACTCCCAACGGATTTGAACGGATTCATGGTCGTTGGTAATTGACTATTGAGAAAATTCATGCGTTGCAATTTCCAACGGCGTTGCAACGACCAAAATCCGCTGAAAAAATACCAATAGATTTTAATAGATCAGGCCATTGAAATTTCCATCGAATGTATATTTCTTTAGTCCTTTTCAGGTACGAGAGGTATTCCCGCATGGAGTAGTGGAGCTATGGAGCGAGATGAATGCAACGTTTAAAGCTAATGGTGAGAGACTGAAACTCTACCAAGCTGTTCAGCCGATCGAAAGCGGAAACTCCATTTTCCTTTTCGATCCTCTCGCCGCGAACGCATGAGCCATGGAGACGTCAAGATGATATTTTCTCGTTTTCGGAGCTCTTTAGTTTAGAACTTAGATTTTCGGAAAAAAAACAAACAAACGTCATCACACTTCTCTTACCCTCCATCGGAACTTCACGACGAGGACGCCATTTGACTCAAGTCTGGGAGAGCAGCTCACGTTTGTCTGGGGATTTTGTTTCATTTTCTTTTACTTTTTCTCTTTGATTTCGTAGTTTTTAGCTTAATTGTAGTTTGATTTTATTTTCTTGAGTCAGAGTTGTCCCAGACACTTGTCCGGTGTCATGTTTTGAGATGAACCCCTAATCTAGGATACTTAAGAAGCTGACCTTTTCTGTGATATCTTGCATGTTTAGGCTTAGTGTTTCCTAAGCGTTAGAACTTATTAGTCGATTGTAAAGCGAAAAGGTCTTAGCTCTTTGGAAATCCTAGTGTTGCTTGTGGGAGGTTTGGACAAGGCTGCTAGGCTAGTTTCTTGTTCATTCTCTCTATCCTGATGATTATACTTAGTGTAGATTTACTTCTTTTCTGATGAGGATAGTTAAATAATGTGAAAATAAGCTAGTTTTTTCAGAATAAGTGCACACTCTAACACTTCGCTGGCGATAAAAATAATGCCTAAAAGCATGATCTAAAATGGATATGAGTGCATCAACCTTGATATCTTTTTGATGGTTCAGGTCTAAGTGGTGGGTTAGAAATCATCTTTCTACGTCTTAAGGGCTTGGCACAACAAAAAAAAGAGAGCCATCTACTCTGATGCTCTCTTGAATGAGATGTAAGAGTATACCATCAACGGTAGCCTAGATCTAAATAGAGGCCGGATCCCTTTAAATCCAACATTCTAGAAACTTAGTATGTTTGCATAACATAAAAAGAAAAAAAGAAGAGAAGAAAAGAAAAAGAGAATAAATAAACAAAGAAGCTGATAAAAACGAAACAAGAATCCTCTTTTGTTCTATGTTTAGCACTTGTTAGTAGTCTAGTTTGGTGGAGAGAGAGTTGCGGTTTCTTGCTTGGTTTGCCTTTGCCTTCCCTTGGGTAGCCATGGTGAACCTAGGATGAAGTAGAGTCGTAATGGTTGAGGGTTAACCGGATGAATCACATAACTTGATGAGTTTAGGTTAATGTATCATCCACGAAAGTAGGGGATAACTTGACTAAATCACTTTTTTATGCCTTGAAAGAAAGTAGAAATCATATTAAGATCGTACGCCTTAGATGCCTTGATTGGGAATGCATGATTAGATTGATTGATTGTTGGTTCAGGAGAGCCTTATGGTGATACCGGATCCTAGAACGTTTGTTTAATTACCGAGAACTCGTTAGTTTATTGCTTTAGTTATTTGATCTTTAAACTATATTTGTTCGTAGCAAATTTGATTCGTTTTTTTAGTTTATTTTGTGTTGCATAATCCCTATAGGATCGACATCTAGAGTACTATACATGTGTCGTGCATTTGCGGGTAGTTTAGATTAATTTTGTTTAACTTGGGCGCAACATCACTCATCATATCATGACTTTGAAAATTCAGAGAGATAGAATAGGATGAATAAAAAATCTAGTGTGCAAGAGTAGAACAATCAACAGAGACAACTCTCTCTCTCAGACGTGACGAAGGTTAAGTGATTCTAAAAGGAAAGGGGAACAAGGATGAGTGGTTTATGTTTAAATAATGTTTTAAAGAATTTAGAAATTTAGGAATAAAATTGTATGTTTTTTTATATATAAATATCGTTTATATGTTATAAAATTTGAATTAGAACTTATAGATTTTATGATTTGAAATCTAAATTTGAATTTGCGAATATTTCAATTTTCGAGAGGAAATTGAATTGGATTTCAAAATTTATGGGTGATACGAGTAATTTATCTGCCTTTAAAAAATAATTAAAGATTTTGTTAATTATGTAAAGGTATATAGATAAAAAAAAGTAAAAACTCAAGCATTTAGAGGTTTTTTTTCGAATTTTAAAAAAGGGACAAAAAGAGAGAAGATAATGATAATAAAAAGGTGAAAGGGAAGAAAAAATGATTTGGGAAAGAGAGGTCGCTAGTTGGCAAGAACGTGAAGTGCGACAAATGTGTTTCACAGTTTTAGCTTCATCTTGATGCCACCAAAAAATAACTTAAAATTGTCCGTATTCTTTTTTTAATTTTTGTTTGCAAAATTTACGGATCGTAGAACAATTTATTATGTTTTATATTCCAATGTTACTTAATTTTTTACGAATTTTTTAATATAGGTGAAAGAGACATTTTGTAGTCAATAGTTAGTAGAACTTCAAAGTCTTTCAAAAATTCCTGAAAAAAAAATTTCAATTTCAAATCTATCCTTAAAATATTGATAAGTCCATTTGACTCTTGTCCTTTAATTAGTCGAGAATTTTTCTCTCTCCTCTAGAGCACCTCGATTTCTCTCTCTCTTGTGGTACGAGAATTACTGTTCTCACACACCACAACAGATTCGGCAAGAGTAGCTTGAAATCGGTATCAAATTCACTGCCAATAGGTTGAAATCGTTTGTTGTCAACAAAGAAGCTTGCAATTAAGCACGTTCCGCAGAAAAACCAGGTATGTATAGTGAGTTTTTCGTATTTCTCTTGTATTTTTCTTGTTTCTTTTGTGAGTTATGAAAACGAGTCTTTTATTGATGTAGTCGCACGGTTGCTCAGGGTCAATAAAAGACTCGTTTATTGAAAACGTGTGTGAACGAGACATATTTATTGAAATGTCAAATGATCGCAATGAATGAGTGGGTTACAGAGTCGCACGGTCGCACTAGGTCACAGAGTCACATAATTGATGTGGTTAATATCAAGTAATAATTACCTAGACTAATGCTTCCGCAAGAATACGAATCGTACAGTAAACTAATGTATAGGACGGAAAAATCAATCAGTGTGTGGAATGTAAATAAAGCTAAACTAACTCATCAACGAACTAAATTAAATTAACTAAATACCACAGGTTTTGAGAGATGCACGATGCTGCAATGAAGTGCTAACAAGATCATGGTTATAGATATCATTACGTATTCGGGGAATACAAGCTCTTTTCTAGGGAATGACTCTCATGATGTCTAAACCCACTATCTAGCATGGATACTACCAATCTCCCAATTGTGTAATCTCACCTACTAGATGCATTAAGATCGCTATCCTAATTCCTAAATTCAATTAATCGACCAACCAAAGTTCTAAATCAATTGAAACTTCATATCATGGCTACGTTCCAAAATCCAGTTCATCTTCCAATGCAATTAGATTTTTATAATCATTCATTCAAATGGCCAACAAGAATAAAATCATTAAGAACAACTAATCAATTCGAAAATGATCAAATATTATAACCAAGTATTAAGCATACAACTTCACTACATATCGACAAAACTCTAACCCGTGGCTATGGAACTACTCGGACATGAACTAAGAAAACAAAACACAAAAGAAATCTATATTCAATATAGATAAAGAATGAGATCCCTCACTATTCTATTACTGATGTCTTCAACAACTCCTCTGTGTTCCGAGTTCGTCGCCTCGTCTTCAGCCTTCCGGCGTGCTGCTATCTCTCTCTCTTGCTCTCTCGTGTGTGTTGTGTGTTTTTTGTCTGTCCAAATTCCTTCTGCCCTCTTGACCCCTACGTCATCTTTCCTCTTTCCTTTATTCCTTCTTTTCCTCTTTGGCCAAATCTAAGCTCTCCAGCCCATTCCTTTTCGTCCTCCTTTTTTTCTTTGGCTAATTTCCATTTATTCGGTTTCCATTTTCTTCAGTAGTTTGTGTTTTCATTTCCTCTTGTGCAGCAACGATTTTCTTTTCTTTTTTCATCCTTTTCCTCTTTGCTTGTCTGCCTTCTTTCTTGTTCTTGCGTTTCCATTAATTGTTCTAATAGCCATTTCCATTTTTATCTCCGACGATTGCAGTTTTCAGTTCTCGTGTAGGCGGCTACCTTTCCATTTTTGGGTTGGCGATTGGAAGTCTACATTTTTTTCCAGCAACTTGCTTATATTTTATGTAAACCATGTTTCCTTTTCATGTTCCAACCGTGCTCTTCTTAATTTTGTTTCAGCAACCGAAAGTTTTCATTTTTGTTCTAGCCACCGAAAGTTTCCATTTTTGATCCAGCCGTGAATTTCCATTTTTTAAGGCCAACGACTGGTTTCTATTTCTTGTAGGATGGAGCTACTTATTTCCATTCCTTATCTCCAGCTATGCATCCATTTTGTGTAGGCAGCCAGCACATTTCCATTTTGTTCGAAAGGCCAACTATTTCCATTTTTTAAGCGGCCATTATTTCCATTTTTGTCAACGACCATTGTTTCCATTTTCGTAAGCGACCATTGCTTCCAATTCTCTTTTCCAGTTTATAATTCTTTGAATGCTGACCATAGTTGATAAGAGAGTGGGTTTGCTTAGTTTTATTTATTCGTGTTTGTATCCCGATATTTCATTTCCTGCAATAACACGAGAAACCAATGAAAGAGGACTAAGTGATGCTTAATGTTCGGTAAACTAACTACAAAAATTAACTAAAATACTATAACAAAATAGAAGTTATAAAAGGTTGCACTGTTGCACTGGATCACAGAGTCGCACTGTCGTATTGGATCACACAGTCTAATGGAGGGGTCAAAGGGATCAAAGGTCAAAGGGTCACACGGGTCCAAGGATCGCAGGGGTAAAAAGGTTACAGAAGTAAAGGGATGACAAGGGTTGCATAGGTACAAGGGTCGCAGAGTCACAATTGTCGTAGAGGTACAAGGGTTGCAAAGGGGTACAAGGGTCGTAGAGGTACAAGGGTGGCAGAAGGGTCAAAGGGTCGTAGGGGTACAAGGGTCAAAGAGGTACAAGGGTCACAGAGGGGTCAAAGGGACACAGGGGTATAAGGGTCGTAGTGGGGTCAAAGGGTCGCAGGGGTACTAGGGTCAAAGAGGTACAAGGGTCGCAGAGGTACAAGGGTCGCACGGTCGCACTGGGTCACAGAGTCTCATCGAGTCGCAGGGTCGCAGTGGGTCACAGAATTTACCCTCTTTTTATGTTTTTATTACAGGTGTAATGGATTCGGTGGATGAAAAAATTACAATAATTTATTTGTTGTATGATGGTAAATGTGAAAAAACCAAAATGGAGAATCTGAATGGGTTGGTAGAGTTCAGGAAAACAGAGAATATTTTTCTATTCTCCTCCGGTTAGTCTGACATACCAGTAACTAATTGATGAGTTATGCGCAGAGATGATGGTGGGAAATAATACAACGAAGTTGAAGTTAAGCTATTTGACCAATATTTGTGAAAATAGGAAGCCGACATATACAATGAATGACAAGCATCTTCTTTGTTATCTGTTCGATCACATAAGAGAAATTCGACTACTACTATATGTGGAGATAGAATCGGTAAGTGTGAACTGTGAAATTGAAATTGAGAGGAAAATTGAGCCTCTAATTCCTGCTTTTGGAAGCATTGCTAAAGAAGGTAAGGATCGAGGTGTTGTAGATTATGATGAATGTGTTATTGTAGGTCCAAATAACAAAAGTAGAGTTGAGATTAATCCGACGAAAACAATAAATATTTTGGATTCAGAAAATTCCGATATTGAACATACAAACGGGTTAAGAGAAGATGGTGGGTGTGCCATGAATATGGTAGTTGATGAAGTTGTTTGTGGCAGTGATAAAGTTGATTCGGATGTGCCAACATAGCATAAGTATGGTGATGGTGAGAACAACTTGGAAATGATTATTCATGACAAGGCAGATAGAGAAAATAATATCTTCGAGTTCAAAGATGGATTACATCTTCAAATTGGGCAAGAGTTTGATAACAAGAAGGATGTACATGCATTCGTAAGGAAGGGTTCAATTGAAGCTTGGGAAGTACGATGCAAGTTTTCTGGAAGTGGTTGTAAATGGAAATTACACGTGGCAGAAATCCAAATTCCAGACGATTTAGTGTGAGAACACACCATCCCATTCATAACTATTTATCTGTATCTAAATGGACCGAAGCTACGAAGGGTGCAACGCCAATTGGTTAAAGATTATTTGAATGTGGAATATGCCGGGAATTATGAAACACCTCTAGCAAAAGAATTGATGGCTCGTGTAAAATCAAAGTTCGGTGTCAATGTATCATATTTGATGGCATTAAGAGGAAAATGCGGTGCTAAAAAAGAGATTCGTGGTGATGACTTTGAACATTATAGGAGGCTTTCAGGGTGGTTGCACATGTTTACAGAATGAAATTCCGGATCTGTCTCAAATCTTCAGTTCGACAGTGATGGGAAAAGTTTTAAATACCTTTTTATGGCTGTTGGAGCGGCTATAAGAGGATGGAAATACATGCGTAAAGTGGTTGTTGTGGATGCAACATTTCTGATAGGAGTGTACAAAGGAGCATTGATTGTGGCGACCGCGCAAGATGGTGAACATCACCAATATCCTACTGCATGGGGAATAGTCGACAGAGAAAAGGACGAATCATGGGCGTGGTTTATGTCAAGGTTGAAGGAGGTGATACCGGACGGGCGTGATGTCGTTGTGATATCTGATCGCCATAAAAGCTTGATCAAAGCAGACAAACAAGTGTATAAACAAGTTGATCATGGTTTTTGTGCGCGTCATATATCGTAAAATATAAAGAGCTACGTCAATAAAGGCCATGTTAGAAAGACTTCAAAGGGTGATACTATGGCGTAAATGTTCTTCAAATGTGTAGCAGCATACACAGTGAACAAATTTGAAGTGTTATTGTATGATTTGAAGGCCAGGTACAAAAATGACTTTGTGACTTTTGTGACTGTTGTGACCTTTGCGACCTTTGCACCATTTTGCGACCCTTTCACCTCTGTCACCCATGTACCCCTCTGCGACCCTTTCACATCTACGACACTTGCACATCTGTTAGCCTTTTACCCCTCTGCGACCCTTGTACCTCTACGACCGTTGTACCTCTGCGACTCTTGTACCGCTACGACCCTAGTACCTCTGCAACCCTTGTGCCTTTGCGGCCCTTGTGCCTCTCGACCCTTGTGCCTCTGCAACCATTGTACCCCTGCGACCCTTGTACCTCTGCGACCCTTGTATTCCTTTACGACCCCCTTACCCCTGCGACCCTTGTACCCCTCTGTGACCCCCTTACCTCTGCGACCCTTGTACCATTGCGACCCTTGTACCATTGCGACCCTTGTATCTCTGTCACCCTTGTGACTGTTGTGACCTTTGTGGCTATTTTTGACCTTTATGAGCTTTGTGCAGGTATCCTAATGTTGCAAAGTATTTTGAGAAAGAGGAACTTGATCCCGTTAAGTGGGCAAGATGCAAATTTAAGGGGGAAAGGTACAACTTATTAACTACTAATGGCGCCGAGTCAATAATTTCAATGTTGAAGAAATAAAAAAAAGTTTACGATCCTAGAGCTTTTAGATATTGGTTTGGGAAAGACAGTGGAATGGTTCAATAGATATAGGTTGGAATCAGCTACCAATGATGATTCTCAAAAGTTAACACCTTACATTAAGAAAACGTTACATGAACGATTTGGACAGGCATCCAAGTATGATGTTATTGAATTGAACAGTTTGAGTGATGAGTATTATGTGAGAAATGAGATGGGTAGAAGATCTGTAGCGAGTCTTCAAAAAAGAACGTGCGACTACAAAATGTTTGATGTCAATAAGTATCCATGCAGACACGCAATTGCGGCAGCACATAAGGTTGGTAAACGCCACATATACCAGATCTATGTTCAACATACTACCTTCGGGAGACATGGCGTTAAGCTTACCAAGAATCCGTGTATTCAGTTTCTGATTGCAGTGATTGGGATATTCCTCTTCAATATACTGAAGTTACGGTTCTACCTCCTATGCGGGCTGAGAAAAGGCAAAGGGAAAGGCCTAAAGAAAATCGTTATCCTAGACCCGGTGAGGCTCGGAGAAATACCCCATCTTCTTCGAGACAAACCCCATCTTTCTCGAGACAAACCCCATCTTCAAATTCCATCATCACTAACAGTGATTGGAACATGACAACCGAGACAATGCCGACTTCAAATAAATAAAGGTTTGTTAGTGTGTAATATTATATTACTTGTAACTTTAATCATTATAATTCGATAAATTCTTCATTATAATTCAACTTATGCGATCCCTGCAGACGTTGCGACCATTGCAACCCTTGCGACCGTTTTGACCTTTTGACCCATGCGGCCATTGCGACCCATGTGGCCATTGCGACCCTTGCGACTAGTCTTTTCGATCTCAAACTACTGGCTTTTCCAATGTAAGCTATATTAATAATGAAAGTCTTTTTCATGGAGAATCGTGCCAGTGGCTACTGATGTCATACTACTGGAATTTCTAGTTTTAGCTATGTTTTTTATTTTACCAAGACCATTGCGACATGTCTCTATTACCCCTTTATTAAAAGGTTCATCAAATTCTCTAAGTCTCCCATAATACCCATTTGGGATGAGAATGAATCGGGAGAATCCCATCTCTCTCCTCTCTTCTTCTAAGTCTCTAACCCTAAATTCTCTGAAAAATCTTTGTTACCTTTATGACCGTTCCAACCTTCGTTACGAAGGTCACATGGTGGACACATGACATCGTGTTTTCTATTTGTTACTCAAGGTCTTGGTAATCATCGAGCTCGATCTCTATGTAGATACACACAAGTATTTACAATGTGGATGGAGGACATTGCGTGGTATCATCATTACATAAGGTCTTGGTAATCGGCAGACTCAAACATCGTGTTGCATCCACGATACCTAAGGTCACGGTTGGAGGTCAACTTGGAGAAGGCATTGAGTCACACACGACTCTCTTTACCGGGGAGGGCTCTGATGTGTCTCTAAAGTTAGAAAATTTGACCTTTGTGACCTTTGAGACCTTATGTAACCTTTTTTCCTTTTTCTTCAACCTTTTTCTTTCCTTTTTTGTATCCTTTGTGACCTTTGAGACCTTATGTGATCTTTGTCAATAGTTATAAATAAATCCATATTTAAACGTTAAAAATGCATGAAATCCATATTTAAACGTTCAATCGTAATTACGTGAAATCCATAATGTGACCCTCAATTGGATTCAATTATAATCAAGTTTAAACAGGAACCATCCGACTCATGCAACCTAATATGACCCCTTATGCGATCCTCAATTGGATTAAATTAGAATCAAGTTTAAACGAAAACTCATCCGACTTATGCGACCCAATATGACCCCTTATACGACCCTCAATTGGATTAAATTAGAGTTGGAGAAAGTTTTGTCACGATTGTGGACTGAACGTGGGTTATTCCCTCAGAGTCGAACTGGTCTCCGAAGCAGATATAACTTGTCTTTGGATTTTCCCTCAACCAGGGCCAACCAACAACATAGTTTATATTTCGTTTTATTTTGATTGCTTTGAACCTCATTTGAACAACAATATTCCTTTGAACTTGAACTTCATGTTTGTATTTGGTTGCTATTTACTATTATTCAATAGAAATTATTATTGTTAGTATCGCTATTTTTGTGGATTTACTATTATTGTAACAAGAGTCGCAGAGGGACAAGGGTTGCAGGGGTTCAAAGATCGTAGAGGGACAAGGGTCGCAGCGGTCCAAGGATCGAAGAGGGACAATGATCGCAGGGGTCCAAGGGTCGCAGAGGGACAAGAGTTGCAAAGGTCCAAGGGTCGTAGAAGGACAAGGGTCACAGAGGGACAAGGGTCCTAGAGGTACAAGGGTCGCAGAGGAACAAGGGTCACAGGGGACAAAGGGTTGCAGAGGTACAAGGGCCGCAGAGTTACAAGGGTCGCAGACCCTTTATCCCCTGCGACTCTTTTGCTCGTTCGACCCTTGTCCTTACGACCCTCTTCTCAGTTTGACCCTTTTACCCGTGCGACCCTTTTACCCATGCGACCCTATTACCCGTTCGACCCATTTACCAATGTGACCCTTGGACCACTGCGACCTTTTATTATTATGAAGAAATTGTAAAAAATTAACAATGTACCAAATATTTTAAAAATAACAATGTACCAAATATTTACATTTTCTATTCCCAGAAAAACAATGTACCAAAATATTAAGTTAGTCTCGCAGTGGAGGGATACATTTTCCATTACTAAATATATCAACCGCCATCTTCTCACGCAGGGAGGGAACTTAGTGAAAAATTTGATTTACTTTCATTACCGAGGCTTCTAAGAATTTGTAGGTGTTAACACCACAGTCATTCGAGCTTTTGTTTTGTGACAGACCTTCATAATACTCATACTTCCATTCATCTTCTCCAGAAGTCAAAGAATCGATTCCTCTGAGAAAGAGCATCTTGGGGACAACTTTTCTTAACTTCTCACTCACCAGATCGATATGTGATTTCTTCATTCTACTCTGGTAGTCATATACCGTGATGCATCGGGTGGTGAAATCCGCTTTGATGGCTATCCAATGACATCCTACAAATCGACTTTGGAGCGTGAAAATGTTTAGAACTGCGACAAAGCCTTTGAAATAACTCATTGGTTTCGTAATTTTGACTGGATACTTTCCATTCAAACAATCACTAAGATTTTCCGGCTAAGTGTCCATATCCTCATACATACACAGCATGAGCGTCTGCATGAAAGCAATAAGACAAACATAGAGTTTCTTAAATATCATGGGGAATGTCTTTATGCGATGATACAACACCAACAACGCCTCATCCAATTGCTGAAAAAAATAACATACATGAATACATATGACACAAAATGACCTCTGGGACTTCGGGTTTAAAAAACCTTACATCATTTTCAAGCCATACATTGGGCTTTAATATGGTCTCTCAAAACTCTGGCCCCGGGGAATATGTAGATCAGATTTTCACCAACTCTCATGTCCAGGTGTCGTCAGGAACATATATAGAGCATTCAACTTTTTACCGTTAGCATCAATGAATGAAGGTTCTCGGGTTATCCCGCCCTTTTCTAATCCCTTGGGCTTCTACACAAAATGTCATTTCCTTGCAGGTTCTTGAATCACCTATTTTTCGGGTTCTTAAACCACCTTCTTTACGGGTTCTTGAACTACATTTTCTGCGGGTTCTTGAACAACCTTTTTTTCGGGTTCTTGAACCACCTTCTTTACGGGTTCTTGAACTACATTTTCTGCGGGTTATTGAACAACCTTTATTTTCGGGTTCTTGAACCACCTTCTTTACGGATTCTTGAACCACATTTTCTGCGGGTTCTCCATTAACATCTTTCCATCACCCTCTCTCTCTCTCACACTATTCTTGCTCTTTTCGCCGGCGGAGGTTCAACATATGTCTTCTATGGTCTTAAAACTCGTTTAGATACCGGCGAAGATTCAACATATGGCTCAGAGTCCTTCGATAAAGGTTTAACACCTGCATAAAATTTACTTCATTAAACATATGGCGACCAATGCGACCCTGCGGCCTATGAGGACATGTGACCTTTTGTGACCCATGCGACCTATGTGACCTTATCGATGCGACCTATGCGACCTATGTGCCCTTTTGTGACCCATTCGACCCATACGACCAATGTGACCTTTATGACTCAAAAGACCGTACTTACTTGGTGGTACTTCAGCATCAATGACAATAAGTTTTGGAAGTCCCCCTTCTTCGATAGGATCCAGTGGAGTACCCTCGGAAGGAACCTCGCTACCCTTAGAGGGGACCTCTTCGATAGGATCCACTCGAGTATCATCGAAAGGAACCTCCTTACCCTTAGAGGGGACCTCTTCGACATGATCCACTGTAGTATCCTTGGAAGGAACCTCCTTAGTGGAGACCTCTTCGACAGGACCCACTGTAGTATCCTCGGCAGGAACCTCCTTAGCGCAGACCTCTTCGACAAGACCCACTGTAGTATCCTCGGTAGGAACCTTTTCGTCAGAGACGTATGGACAGGATCCGCTGGAGTACCCTCAGTAGGAACCTCCTCAACGAGGATGTCTTCCACAGGACCCACTGGAGTATACTCCACCGGAACGTCCTTAGCGGGATCCTCTTCGACAGGACCCACTGGAATATCCTCGTCAGGAACCTCCTCGTTGGCGACTTCATTGATAGTACCCACTGGAGCATCTACATAAAATTACTTCATTCATTAGACTCGTCGTTCATTACTTGATGCGACCCTTGCGACCCATGGGACATATGCAACCCATGCGACCCATGAGACCCATCGACTTATGCAACCATGCGACTTATACGACCATGCAACTTATACGATCGTGCGACCCATGCGACTCTTGTGACCCATTTCGACTCGTTGGAAATTGATTGAAATGAAAATTTTCACTAAATATTACTTACTTGGTGGAACTTCATCAGGAGCAATGACTGTAGTAACCTCTTCGAAAATGTATTCAATTAAAGGCATGGTGGCGGCAGATGTGAGATTTTCAACTAATCTCGAAATTTTTACCAGATCCTCTTCTTAGCCATCTCCAGAGTCATTTTCAGCCTCTGAATCAACTAGCTTTTCGCTTGGCTCTTTTCTTGACACTAGATATGGACGTCGAAGGAATTCGAAATCATCATCTCTAATAGTACCTGAAGATTGGTTTGCGGTGCTCGCATCTTTCTTGGCGGATTTTGATTTTTCCTTTTCAGCACCTTTGGGATTTGTCGCCTTTGATTTTGGATTAGGCAAATGAAACCAGACATCACTTAGAAGGTCTCTTACGGTGTTGATGATTCTTTTCTCTACTCAAGTGTCAGAGGGACTGAAACTTCTTTTCCTTCAGCTGCAGCTTCATCATTACCTTCTCCTTCACCTTCATGTTCACCTTCTCTTTCAGCGTCAGCTTCAGCATCACCTTCTCTTTCTTCATGAGCTTCAGCAACACCTACCCTACCTTTGTCTTCGTCATCGTCAACCTTTATTATTTTTCGCTCACGCTCTTCTTCCTCTTAGTCCCCTTTTCATTCCTCTTCTTTTGATCACCAAGAGTTGTTTTTCGCGTCAGCAGTTCTTGCTTATGGATGTCCTCCCAAAAAATACCTTTCAGATTTCCATGAAGATGTTCCATCTATATCTGAACATCGGGATCGTGGCATCCCTCGTAATCCTCCAGATCAAAAAGTAAAGCTCCCTCTTCATGTTCAACACGAAGAATACTTCGAATATCTTGAAAAACAAAAAATAACCATTATTACCCTTTGTTTAATTGTTACCTTTGTGACCCTTGTGTAATTGTTACCTTAGAATCTCTGATCAGCGTTATCACATCTACATACTTCGGGTTAAAACTGGATTTAACCATCTTCTTGCACATTCTTGGGCATGATGGATCTGTATCCATAACATCAACAAAATGATGGTTTCGGATGGAAGTAACTGAGACATCAAAACAAAATGATAAGAATGCAAAAAGTATAAAAATATTCAAGTTATTCGAATAATATATATAACTTACCATTAATGCGATCATGAAACCGCCACAATACCATTTTGGTTTCGGTGATTCCCGCTAACATGCTTGTCCTAAGTATCCACAATCTTCTCAAATGTGTAACGCCCTCATGGAAAGCCTTCACAAAAATCCAAGTCATCAACCATGTCAAAGAGATCATGGCTGGTAGAGTTGTCTGATGAAGGCTTGTGAGCCATAACTTGCGCCAACAACATCAAAGTTCCCAACCTCGTCCGGTCATTGGAATTCTTTACTTTCACAAGCTTTTCACTTACTTGTGCAAGGGTCACCTTTCCACGACCGAAATTCTTCAGCTGAATGTATTACCCCTTTTGGACACCCATCCTTTGGGATATGGTCCGTATTTCAATCTAAAAATTAGTGTGTACTCCACTATAGAGTCCCGGATGAGAACACCGTTTAAGACGAACTACGACTCCTTGTCCCGTACAATCATGGAGTGATTTAGTAGGATAGACATTTGAACCTTCGTCAATGTAGAGTCACATTGGAAATGGAATAAATACCTAAATTGTGACTCATTCTCGAAGTAATGCACCTCGTATTCATCTAAGATTCCTTTCATCTTTGTTATTGTCTCATGAGGATAACACTTGGTGGTGTTCTTTGGCATTCTATCCATGTGCTTGAATTCATATACAAACTTCGGCTTTGGCGCCACCTGCAAAATAACCAATTAAGAATACATTATACTTCTACCGACTCAAGCGATCCATGCGACTCAACCGATCCTTGTGACCCATGCGACTCAAACGATCCTCGGACCCTCTACGACACTCAACCGACTCACTGAGACTCAAATGATCCATGCCACTCAAGTGACCCACGGGGCATAATACCAAACGACCCACGGGGCATAATATCAAGCGACCCATGCGACCTAAACGACCCTTACGACTCAATGATACAAGCGACCCATGCGACTCAAACGACCCTTGCGACTCAATGACACAAGCGACCCATGCGACTCAAATGACTTTTGACCCCATGCAACGCTCAAGCGACCATTGCAACCCAACCGACTCACTGAGACTCAACCGACTCACTAAGTCGAAGCTGGTCATGCAACTCTTGTGACCCTTGTGACTCAACCGACTCACTGACACTCACACCCATTTCAAATCAATAAACATTTTGTGCCTCGACAGCATGTAAAACCCTAGAAATTGATCTACTTACACTTATTGACACCATTGAAGATTGACTCATGCTCTCTTCTTTATTGCTGCTGTTGTTCTAGCCATTTCCTTCTTGCCAAATTCAAATTGATCCCTCTCAAGTTCGAAATCACTTCTTCTTTCTTTCTCTAAAAAAACTTTGAAACAGGTTTTCACGTCGAAAAAATGTTCGTGTTTCTTGCTTTTGACATGGTTTGGCAGTTTTTCACGTCGAAAAACTGCAGAACGTGTGTTTTTTCACATTTGAAAATTAAACGCAAATTTGTCTTTTCTTTAGTTTTTTTTCCTATTTAATAATTATTTTCGCGAGGATATTTTTGAAGCACTTTAGCCCTACGAGGATATATCTGATATTCTCCCCAATAGCTATGATATTTTTCAGATTAATATTAATCTTACGATAATTGAAAATTTTGAATTATAAATTCGTTGAAGTTTTATAATGGTGGATTCGACTTTCCTTGGTGTCTTAAAATAGTATTTACAGTTACAGTTTCGTTGACTTCACCGTGTTAGAATGTGTCTAATATCACATAAGTATATGAATATTTTGAATTTGCAATACTATTTCAGATTAGCCAAAACGACTTTATGTACAAGTAATTCAAGGATATAACCCTAATTACAAGAGAGAAATTACAGATATGCCCTTAGTACAATAATATACTTATATCCTTCATACGCCCCCGCAAGATGAATCACCCGAGGTGATGCCAATCTTGGAACATAACTCATGAAATGGTAACCGTGGTAGAGGTTTGATGAGGATGTCGGCGAGCTGATCTTTGGAGTACACATGAGAGACTCGAAGTGTACCCGCTTCAACTTGTCCACGAACAAAGAAGTAATCAAGTGCAAGATGCTTCATACGAGAGTGGAACACCGGATTGGCACTGAGATAAGTAGCTCCAATATTATCACAAAAGATAGTTGGTGCCGACGTGAGAGTAATGCCAAGTTCCATGAGAAGATTGCCGAGCCAACAAATTTCGGCCGAGGTGTTGGCAACTGACCGATATTCCGCTTCGGTGGAGGATCGTGAGTGGCCATTCTGTTTCTTGGAGGACCATGATATTGGATGCTTGCCAAGATAAACAATGTATGCGCCCGTGGATTTGAAGTCAGAGGAGTCGCCAGCCCAATCCGCATCACTGTAAGCATGAAGAGACAAGGTATTTAGAGCTGCAAGAAAGATACCTTGTACACGAGAGCCAGCAAAGTAACGAAGCACACGTTTGACACATAGCCAATGCTCATCCGTGGGTTGATGCATGAATTGAGACAGTTTGTTGACAACATAGCTCACGTCTGGACGTGTGAGAGCAAGGTATTGGAGGCTGCCAATCACTTGTCGAAATTCAGTTGGATCGGAAAGAGGTGAGCCCGAGGAAATGGTGAGCCGTGAGGTTGAAGGCAGCGGTGTAGAGACAGGCTTTGCTTCGTTCATGTTCGTCCGAATGAGAAGATTCGTTATATACTTCCGTTACGACAAGTGGAGACCTTTTGATGTCCTAGTTGCTTCAATTCCTAGAAAGAATGTGAGAGTACCGAGGTCTTTGATGGAGAACCGAGACGCCAACAAGTGAATGAAGTTCTGAATGTGAGTGGAAGAAGAGCCCGTGATGATCATATCATCCACATAAATGAGAACATACAGCTTCATGCTTGATGTGTTGAGGACAAAGAGTGAGGCGTCCGCTAGAGAGTTCTTGAAACCACTGGCAAGCAAAAAATGACGGAGTTTAGAGTACCATGCACGAGGTGCTTGCTTGAGACCATAGATGGCTTTCCGGAGTTTGGAAACGTGATGAGGATGATCCTTGTCAATAAATCCAGGGGGTTGTTCCATGAATACATCTTCGGTGAGTGTGCCTTGAAGGAAGGCATTGTTGACGTCAAGTTGATTGATGGGTCAGCTGTTTGAGACCGCTAAACTAAGCACCGTGCGGATGGTTGCTGGCTTGACGACGGGACTGAAAGTCTCGTGAAAATCTACCCCCGGACGTTGATGAAAACCTTTAGCAACCAAGCGAGCCTTGTAGCGATCAATTGAACCATTGGGTTTGCGTTTGATACGAAAAACCCATTTGTATCCAACAACGTTGCTTGCGGTTTGAGGAGGTACAATGTCCCATGTCTCATTCCGTAGAAGTGCATTGAATTCATCACTCATGGCACGTCTCCAATTGATGTTACAGAGAGCTTGTGTTGCAGTTGTAGGTTCAGTGTCGTCAAGAGAACCTGTACACAAATTGGCAAACGCAGGATTAGTTCTAATGACATTAGCTTTGCTGCGGGTGACCATTGGATGCACACTGTGACGGGTTGATTCAGCAACTGGAGGAGCACGGGCCGTGTCCAAAGTCACAGGCACCCGATCGCGTGCTAGTCTCTGCACGGTCGGGTCCCTAAATGTATCTTTTACCCCCGTAGGGTGTACACGAGTCGGGCTGTCAGGTTGCCCGTGCGGGCTCTCATCTAGACCATCTGCCCGATCGGGCGCATGCAATTGCCCGGTCGGGTAGTTAATTTGAGTAATTGCCCCGTAGGTATTGCCCGAGTCGGGCGATGAGGTCGCGCGACCGGGTCGCCTAAAGATGGTCCTGCCCGATCGGGGCAAAGTGTGCTGCCCGATCGGGTGTGTTCCCTGCCTGGTGTCCGTGACACTTTCAACGTTGATCGGTGAAGTATCTAGTATTGGGGGCAGCGGTGGAGGAGATGGAGCGTGTGACAAGGTAAAGGGTTGGATTGGTGAAAACAAAGGACCATTGGTGGAAGGAGGGGAGACGGGTGTGTTAGGATGGATGACGTATTTGGAGAGGTTAGCAAAGGGAAATACAGACTCATGGAAAACAACGTGACGAGAGACGAAGACACGGAGTTTGGATAGGTCAAGACAAAGATACGCACTTTGGGTGTTGGAGTAGCCAAGGAAGACACAAGGAGCGGATCTAAGATCGAGTTTGTGAGAAGCATAGGGACGTAGCCAAGGGTAACACAGACAGCCAAAGAATTTAAGTTTTTGAAGGTTTGGTGGTGTTTGGAAGAGGGTTTCGGATGGTGAGTCATTGGCAAGGATAGGAGTGGGCATGCGATTTATAAGGTATACCGCGGCCGTGAAGGCGTAGGACCAATAGGGTAGTGGTAGGGAGGCACACATAAGAAGGGATAATCCGGTCTCGACAATGTGGCGATGTCAACATTCGGATATCCCATTATGCTCGGGTGTGTGTGGAGGGGTTGTGTAGTGTGAGATGCCATGCTCCGAAAGAAAGGATGCAAGAGTTATGTACTCCCCACCGTTATCGGTGTAAAGATGAACAATTTTAGTGTTAAACTTGGCTTCGACAAGAGATTTAAAGGCGATAAAAGTTGCTCGAACTTGTGATTTTTGTTTGAGCGGATAAAGCCAAGAATAACGCGTAAAATGATCAACAAAGAGAACATAGTATTTGAAGTCATCCGTTGAAATAACAGGAGAGGTCCATCCATCGGAGAAAATAAATTCAAGCGGGCGAGAAGAAACAATAGATGACTCATGAAACGGGAGTTTGTGACTCTTATTACTAAGACACGAATTGCACGGAGAAAAGAAAGACTCGCGAACAAGAGGAATGTGAACCTTGGACAAGGCTTGTTTGAGGATGGGTAGTGACGGATGTCCTAGACGTGAATGCCAAGTGGAAACGGTGGGCTTAAGGCTAGAGAAGGCAGCAGTGGGTGAGGTGGTGGTAGGTGACGGGCCCACATAGACTCCATCCTTAGTGTTTCCTTGAAAGACCGGCGCCCCCGTGGCTAGATCCTTCACCTGAAACATATGAGGAAAGAATTCAACGGAAACACCATTAGACTTGCATAAACGATGAACCGAAACCAAATTCTTGTGCATTGAAGGAACACAAAGAACACTATCAAGTAACAGTGAACGGTGCGGTAAGGATAGCGAAAAAGAACCCGTATGAGTGATGGGTTGTCCGGAACCATCGACTATGGTGACTTCTTCACCTCCTTGATACGGACTGTGGAGCGAAAGATGCTGCAAGTCGGAAGTGATATGATGCAAAGCACCACTGTCAAGAAGCCAACTTGAGGCATCATAAGTCGGATATGTCGCAACGTTGGCAGCAGGCCATGGGCGTTGAGGGGGTGTCCACCGTTGTTGAGGTGGATCCGAGGAGGAGTTCATAGAGATGTGTCGGAATTGATTGCAGAACTTCGCACTGTGTGCTTGAGTTCCACAAAGTTGACATCGACCTCGATAACCTCCCGTGGAGTTCCTGTTGTTGTTGCGACCCCATTGAGAATTAGGGTTTCGGGGTTTTGGTCGGGCGGCGGCAAGGTGAGCCGTGACTGGTAGAGTAGCGGTTGGCGGAGGAAGTTCGACTGCAAGTTTTGCCTCGTGATTGATTAGCTTTTCGTGCAACTCTTCAATGGAGATGGCGGTGTCTTTTGCATTGATTACATCAGCCACCGGTTTGTACTCTTCCGGCAATCCATCAAGGATTGCTTCAAGAACATCCTCGTGATCCATCGGTTTCCAGAGAAGTGATAGTTCGTCCATTTTGGTGGTCATAAAGCCCACCCCCCCCCCCCCGCCGCCCCACCATCACCAGTCCGGCCGCCCTACCTTGGCCCAGCTGCTCCTCCGCTGCCCCACCAGGACGAACCCCTCTTGCCCTAGCGATCCAGATCGCTCGCGCCGCATCGCCTCATCCGTCCACATCGTCCGCTCGTGCAGCGTCGCCTTGCCCGTTCGTGTCGCCCTCCTGCGCCGTGTGCTGCACTCATGTCGCACATTCCGGAGCCCTCCAATCGCAACGAGTCTGTGAGCATGTTCGATCCGCAACAGCCACAGAAACTCCTCTTCGCCTGCAACATGTCAAGCATTACCAAACTCACTCCGACGAACTACCTCACTTGGAGTGTTCAAGTCCGTTCTCTCCTCGAAGGCTACAATCTCTAGTGCTTCATCACTGAAGACTCCATTGTACCATCAGCAACAATTCACATCGGTGGAATACAGCAACCCAATCCCGCATTCAGCCCTTGGAAACACCAAGACCGACTGCTCTTTAGCTCCATGCTCGACGCACTCTCCCTCCCGCTCCAACCTGTTGTTGCTCGAGCCTCTTCCGTTCGCGATGCTTGGCGAACCCTAGCCAACATTTACGGCAAAGCGTCTCGTGGTCATGTCAAACAACTACGAGATCAGATCAAGCGTTATGCCAAAGGGTCACAATCGGTCGAAGAGTATCTCCGCTTTATCACCACCAAAACGGCTATATGTACAAGTGTTTAAATGATATAACCCTAATTACAAGAGAGAAATTACAGATATGCCCTTAGTACAATAATATGCTTATATCCTTCATAAAGTATACATTTATGAAAAAATTAAAATTGTAAAGCCACATTGTGTTAAAGGCTGTGAAGGTAAATTAAGAATGGAAGAAGAAGGTCGTTATTTCATCGAGCATGATGAAGAACAACACTTGCTAATTCAAAGAACACGTAAGTCTCATACGAGAAGTTTTCCTCTTTGTTTATTTTCAATTAATTCATGAGTTAAGTGTGTGTCTCTACTCAACCTTTTATTCCATAGTATACTAGGGAATTGTCATGTGCTACACTCAACAATTTTACATTATTATAAAAAAATGCTTATAATTACACTATTTTCACTCTATTACAAGTTATATGTTTTGGATTGTTTTAGTCTTTTTTTACGTTCCTTTTTTATGTTGTTTTGGTCATTTTATGATCTTACAGACAATTGAGGATAATGAACACATTATAGAGAAACATGATCAACTTCGATTACAAAACAAGTATCAAGGACATGAATAGTGACAACGCTCGACCCGATCACCGAAATCGCTTTGTTGAACATGTTGGATTCAGATGATAAACAAATGTTGAGGAATTGCTCAGGCAGAGCGATTAATCACCCGCTCACTACAGAACACCAAAATCCTTATAGATGATTCGCTTGACCCGAGCATAAACCAAGTGAGTCGAGCGTTTAACCAATTGATAAGGTTTTTCATATTAGTATGTTCGCTCGAACCGAGGGTATTGTGACTTGTTTGAGCGATATGCTAAACTATGCCAAAATTAGCTTTGATTTGCATAGGAAAAGCGCGAAACGAACAACTTATCGGCATGAGCATACGCCAACTCGACCGAGCGGTTTACCAGATTCATTAAAAAAATTCAAATTTTGAATATTTTAAGTGATAAGAAGCTTTTCTATAAATTGGGGACGACTCAAGAGATAAAAGACAGACCACGAGAGACAAAAGGGATAGTAGAAAACCTAGAGAAGACTGCAATATCATGCAGAAGACTGAATAAGGTATTCAAACTTCATCGAAGGATCCGATTATCAGTGAAGACGAGTCAAAGGCGAGGTTTAAATAAACTATTTCTCTTTACTTATTCATCATTTTAATTCCATTCTAAGATGAAGATCCGTGAGTTTGATTCGCGTTTTAGGAAAGAGTTTTGTGTATGTGAACTCATTGTACTTAATGATCTAATTGTTATTTTTGTTTCCAAGCTTTAATGCATGTTTATATTTTTCAATTCTTGAATTGATCACATGAATTGATCATTAAATGGTTTAATTCAGATAGAGACGTTGGACTAGGCCAGATCTTACGCATTAGATAAATATGAATGATCATGTCGAAAAATAGGTTAATCAGTTTAGAGATTATGATATTGGACGATATTTCTTTCACATATAACTCATAGACATCAATGAGTTAGATGTTGGATAGGAATCTAAACTACAATAGTAGGTAGATTTATTAATAGCACATTCGATTTATAGGTCATTAGAAGAAGACGTCAATGATTTATATGTTAGAACATGATCTAGATTTCAAGAGTAGGTAGACCCATTTAAGATGATTGAATTCTTCGATAGGAACAATAACGACATTTTCAAAAAAAAAAGTGAGGTCATATACGTAAGAATAATTTTCGAGCTTATAAGTACCATCTCATTTGTATATAATTATAACTATAGATAGCATGTAGATTTTATTAGTAGAACGTTCAGTCGAAATATCAATGATTTATATGTTAGAACATGATTTAAACTGCGAGAGTTGGTAGACTCGTCTAAGATAGTTAAATTGCCCGATAGGAACAAAAACGATATTTAAAAAAACTTTAATGAGTTCAGATACGCGAGAACAATTTCCGAGCTTATAAACATTGTCTCAATTGTATATAATTATAATTGTAGTTTATTTTGTTTTGATCATATTAGAAACACCCATACTTCCAATTTTTCATGACCATATTTTTTGTAAAATCATTAGTTTTAGTCCTTGTGTTCGACCATATTACTACATTTTCTTTATTCTTACGGAATGTCTGCATTATCTTTATTCTTACGGAATTATAGAATTCTAAATCTATCGATGAGACTGAACGACTATGTTATTTCCTCATTCATTCCCATCCAATCAAAAGCTAGGTCTGAAACGCAAAGTAATGCATAAGATAACGTCCAATAGGATGTACTTGAAACAACCTCTTTGTAACTTTAGAATGAATGATAATAAATCAATCGAAGATGATCTTAGCATCTTGACAAAAATGATTAATGGTTTTAATAACCTTCAAATGGAGGTACCAAAACACGATCAAGTAATGTATCTTCTAAATTCTCTATTTGATTCCTACAAACAGGTAAATAACACTCAAATATTCCAACAGAGAGAATGCTACAGTAAAATAAATCATGTCAGCTACATACTCCAAGGAATTGGAGTTTAGATCAAAGACTACGATGGAAAAAAAGTTTCATAGAAGTTCACGAACCATCATTTAAAATGAAAACAAATTACACATCTTGATGTTTGTATTGTGATAAGGAGGAAGATATTTAGAAAAAGTGTAGAAGTTGAAAAAGGGATCTCGGACAAAGCAACAACTATCTCGGTCAAAGACTGCCACTACAAGAAACAACAATATTGCGTACTGTTGAAACACGCCGCAAACGATCATCTGTATTCAATCCTTTCGCGATTCGTTTGGAATTAGTACCGAAAATTTCGTTTGGAAGACCTTCTAGAATTTCGGACGAACAAGATCATCCCTAAAGTCGTCCACAAATTTTTCCGAATTACAGTTGAAAAGTCCCTAAAGCCTTTACAGTCAAAATGCAGTACCTAATTACCTTTATATAATATTTCTCAAGTTAGGTGTAATTTCTAAACAAATAATGAGGTAATTAACAAGTTGATAGAATGGAGGAAACTGGAAGAAAATAATATAGGTAGAAGGATCAAAACTTTGAGAAGAAGTAATGAACTCAAATATTATAATCAAATATTTGAATCCTTAATGCAAAGAACTATTCAAAAACACAAAACATATATAACACCACAACAAAACGATTTGGTTGAGAGGATTAATAGGACCATAATGAAAAATGTTGGAAGTTTATTATGTGAATATGATCTTCCAAAAGATTCTAGATGTCCAAGTTCTATAAAAAGTCCGGTTTTGTAATGAACAAGAATATAGCCATTTGAAGAGATTTTGATGCGTAAGTTATGTTCATTAAGATGAGGAAAAACTCTTAACAAGAGCAAACAATGAAATTTTCTTAGGCTATCATAAAGATATTAAGTGTGGCTACTAGATTAAAAGAAATGTACAATTAGCATGAATGTGAAGGTACAAAGACTTGCATGAGAAGGGGAAGTCTGATAATCAAGGTGGAGTTTCCAAATTTCAGATCCTAAGCTCACAGCGTCAAGAAAAAACAAAGATAGATTCTGATGAAAATGCAGATGAAGGAATAGAGAGTGGAACATAACCATTGGAAAAAAAAGGATCCAAGCTTATTTGATTATCACTTGGACATGGACAAAATTAAAAGAGACATTCGACCCTCCAACCATATATTAAGAATCTGATGTTGTTGCCATTTCCCTATCAAAGTTAGAGGACCTTGATTTAGTTGAGCCAAGGTCTTTTCATGAAGCAAGAAATAGCACAAATTAGAAAATGCGGCATAAGTAATGCTAGAAGAGATGAAATCTATTAAGAAGAATAAGACTTGGTAATTAACAAAAAAAATCCACGCAAGTAAAAGGTAACTAAGAAAAATGGATTCTAAAAAAGGATAGAAGGCATTCCAATAGTGGAAGAATCCATGTTCAAGGCTAAGTTAGTGGCCAAGATATTCTCACAAGTGGAGGGAGTGAATTACGCAAAACTCTTCTCTCTAGTGTTGAAGCATGTGACAATCCGAGTACTGTTTTGATATGTGGTCTGCCAAAACATAGAATTAGAACAAATGGACATAAAAACCACATTCCTGCATTGAAGTTTAGAAGAACAAATCTAAATGGCCCGACATGAAAGTTTTGTAGAACCTGGAAAGGAAAATGTGGTCTATTTGCAGTCTCCTGGACTATAAAACATGATATTTGATTCATCTATGAAGAGCCAACGGTTTAACATAAGTAACTATAATTCATGTCTCTACTTAAGCAATTAGCATACAAATAATACATATATCCTTTTCATATACGTTGATGACATCCTAATAGCATCTAGAGATTCTCGAAATCATTATGTTCAAACAGATATTTGGTGAAAATTTTGAGATGAACGAAATCATTATACTTAAACAGATGTTTGGTGAAAACTTTGAGATGAAGGATTTGGTATTGATTAAATATTGGTGTCCAAAGTGTAATTATCAAATAATTATGGATGGTTTAGTAAATAATTAAGAGTTAATTATTTAATCTAATCATCATTTAGATATTAATATAGAATTTTTGGCCAGCCGTTGAAACACAATTAGTACCACAATTAGAAAAAGGTTTTTGAATTTCTAGATAGGATAGAAAAAGGAAAAAAAGGTTTATTTGGTTTCCAACCGTATGAAGGTGTTAACGATGAGTATTAATCTTAGCGTGGATCACAAGGTTAGTTGATTCGAACCATGCTGAATTTTAGAACAAACCCATGAATTCAAAAATTCGAAAAACGGTTAGATATCATATTTACGTCATTAGAAATGTGTTTTCGCTGTCAATTAGCAACTCTATAATTGTATCAAACGTATGATCGTTTATGGATAAACTTTTCGGCAAATTTAGATAAAACTTTTTTCGAAAATATTGATTTTATATTCAGTGCTTGGCCAAGTAAGTTGCTGCCCGTGTCAAGCTACCTGGTAATGTCTCGGCTGATGTATTTCAATTGTTCCCAGCAACTAAACTTATATGTTTCAACTGACGTTAATTCTTTCTGCTCATATTTTTTTATTTTATATCAACTCCATTTTTTAGTAGGTGATTCAAGCGGTTGTCACATGTAATCTCAACCTCTTGGATGTAAGTGGATTTTCAAAACCAAATTAAATGCAGATGGATCCTTAAATACACTCAAGGCAAGACTGATAACTAAGGGTTATCATCAGGAAGAAGGTGTGGATTTTGTAGAAATCTATAGTCCAATGGTTAAGACAACTACAATCCGGATTGTTCTAACACTTGTAACTATTAAAAGTTGGAATATTACGCAGCTAGATGTGAAGAATGCCTTTCTGCATGGTGATTTGTAATAGACAGTTTTTATGCAACAGCCTCCAGGATTCAAAGATATCAACAAACCTGATCATGTTTGCCTGCTGCAGAAGGCTTTGTATGGCCTTAAACAGGCACCACGAGCCTGGTTTGAGAAATTCAGCTCATTTCTACTTGATTTTGGGTTCCTCTGCAGTAAGGCAGATCCTTCTATGTTTGTTTACAGACATGAGGAGGATTTATTAAGATTACTACTCTATGTAGACGATATTATTCTGATTGGAAACTCAGATTCTCTTCTTCACAGGCTAGTACAGGCTCTAAGAACTAAGTTTTCAATGAAAGACTTAGGATCATTACACTATTTTCTGGGAATTCAAGTGCAACCAAATGTTGCCGGGTTGTTTATGCATCAAACCAAATATGCAGAAGATTTGATTATTCGATCTTGATTACAAATGTGCAAACCACAGTCTACACCACTACCTCTGAAACAGAAGGACACAGATTCAAAGAAATTTAATGATCCAAGTTATTTTCGAAGCATTGTAGGAGCCTTGCAGTATCTCACAATTACCAGGCCAGACATAAATTATGCAGTTAATATTGTGTGTCAAAAGATGCACGAGCCTACAAACTCTGATTTCGGATTGCTCAAGAGGACTTTACGTTATGTCAAAGGAACAATTGATATGGGAATTCAACTGCATTCTAACAGCACTCTTCAGCTCCATGCCTTTTCTGATAGTGACTGGGCTGGCTGCTCTACCAGACGACGCTCAACTACTGGATATTGCACGTTTCTTGGAAGTAATATCATTTCTTGGTCAGCAAAGAAACAGCCTACAATATCACGCTCTTCAACAGAGGCAGAATACAGGGCTCTTGTTGCTATAACAGCGGAATTAACATGGATCTCTTTTATTCTAAGGGATATTGGTATTCGTCAAGATCAGCCTCCAGTTTTGCATTGCGACAATCTATCTACTGTCTATCTTTCCACAAATCCAGTATTCCATGGACGGTCTAAGCACATTGAATTGGATTATCATTTTGTTAGAGAGAAAGTAGCTTTAGGCTCTATAGTTACGAAGCATATCAGTAATCAGAATCAAGTTGCTGACATTTTCACTAAATCATTGGCTCGACATCAGTTTGAGGTGCTACGCAGCAGACTGAGTGTTGGATTACCACCCAACATCAGTTTGAGGGAGGGTATCAGAGCTCAAATATGTGAGAAAGAAGATGACATCAGAGCTCCAAGGTGCAAGGAAGGAGATGAAGGAAATATCAGAGAAGCTTCTAAAGGGAATGCTGATGAGGCAGCTGACAAGGATGAAGCTGATGAGGCATGCTGAATAACGGAATTCAAGTGCAACAAAATAAGTTTGTTGCACCAGAAGGAAGGTTCATTGGTAACAGAATGCAGGGGCACGGAAAGGAATTTTCACCTACACATATCCAGCTCAGCAACTCCTTTAGATTCTTAGGAAATGAATGTACTGATTGAAAGCTATATATATGTTTAATGGGTTACAATTTTATGATATGAGAGAATGAGGAATTAAAAGAACTTTGATACACTGGTTTTACATTTCTTTACAGTTCATCATCCTTTACACGTTTTTCATTAAGATGCTATGTCCTATAAAACAAAATATCTTCTACATAACTTTATCTCTTTTTTTACTGTTATCATTTTCCTTCAAGGTCAAACGTGTAAGTATTGTGAGAAATCCAAAATTACATAAAGAGGTAAGCATCTCAACATGGTTTTGTGTTTTTTTTTCATGATCTAATTGGTAGGGTTAAATAGTTACTAATTACGGTATAAAACTTCCATTAATAAATTCACATCAAAATTTCCATTTTCTATATTCTTTTTTTTTTGTTAAAAAATTTACGAATCTCAATGAACCAATAAAATATTCATATATAAATAAAAGAATATGATGGAAGATTCTCATACTGCTGCGTAACTTTGGTTTCTCAGGAAACCACGTAACCTTGGCTTTAAGATTTTTATAGGAAAAAAATTTATCACGACCTGCGATATTGGAATTTTAAGCGGTTCTCCATCTCCCTCGCCTAATAATAAAATTTAATAAATTCTTATGAAAGGATGTCATGACGATTCTTCAAAGATAAAAATAACTTCTCCCATATGAATCAATGAAGTTGTTTCACCAACGGCATGCATAGATATAACCGAAGAAAAGCATAGAATCAAGATCGAAGAACAACCCATAATATTAAGCTCGAAGAACCCTAGATGTACACAGAAGCATAAACAGAAATTCTGGATTACGAAACAATCAGAGGATGGAACAACTCCCTCCCTCTGTTGTTAAGATGCTCATGAAACTATACATTGATTTCTCATTAGCTTGTTATCTTCCCCTTTTTAAATTTGTGCAAACATGTAAAAATAAAATAGAACTTGTGTTTAGGATCTCTCGTATGAATGTTTATCTCTTCTCTCTTCTGTTTGTGAATTTGCTGAATAATGTTTCTGTTTCTTCCCGGATGTGATGCCCCTCAAGCCTCCAAAAGTTCATATATATTAAGCTATTACAAAAGGTTGATCTTGCCCCTATTAGAGACAATCTCTTACACATATTACTGACCTGTTTTACTCAATGGGAAGATTCTCTAGCCTTAATAATACTTGATGGTTTCTGGTTTTTGTACTCTGCTTTACATTACCGTGTCCCCTGTTTTTTCTTATCTGCTCACCCCTCCGTTTTTCTCATATGCAAGGGCTGTGTATGTGTTGTTGGCTTCACCGTCATGGGCTTGCGTCTTCATTTCCTGGGCTTGGGTGAGATTGGGCCTCGGCTCATTCGTGCGGCCCATCAGTCTTCCTTCAAGCTTCCCTCGCACGATAGACGTTTCTCCTGAACCTTCTCCTCATGACTTCACTCCTCTATCGCTCTCACAAACCCTGTCGCATCTCTGTCGGTCAGTCACTTCAATCTCCCTCCTGGCCGGTCTGGGTGCGACACCGATCTTCCCTCGCAGTTCACCGAACCGTCTAGTCGGCAACGACTTGGTGAGGATATCTTCGATTTGCTCCTTGCCTCGCACATAGCGTAAGTCAACTCTTCCCTCCGCCTGTGCTTCTCTGACAACATGGAACTTGATTTTTTATGTGCTTTGTCCATTTATGGTCTATCGGATTCTTTCCGATTGCTATAGCTGTTGTACTATCACTGTAGATAGGTACACCCGACTGCATGTGAAACCCTAGCTCCCCAAATAGCCTTAGTAACCACGTTGCATGATTTGTCGCTGCACTTAACGCCATATATTTGGCCTTGGCCATATACTGAGACACGATTGACTGCTTTTGTGTTTCCCAACTAAACACTGAACTCCCAATCGTAAAACAATACCCGCTTGTGCTCCGCATATCAACCGTACTCCCTGCTAGTCTGCATCTGCATAACCCACTAACTTAGCATGTTCCACTTGTGTAAATTTTAGACCGTAGTCTGTTGTTTCCCATATATATCTTAATAGCCTCCTTGCATTGTGAAGGCTGTGTACTGTCGGTTTTGCATTGCTTCGTGACAGGTACGAAGCTGCAAACGCGAGGTCTGGACGAGTGGAGGCATGGTAGAGAATCCCACCTACCATGCTCCGATACGTAGTATGCTCGGTAAGTTCGTCGTCGTCTTCTTTGGTTTTAGAATTTAGGGTTAAAGGAGTGCTTACTCCATTTGATTCCAGCATACCGAACTTCGAAAGAAGTTTGGTTGCGTACTTTTCTTGGCTTAAGAAAATCTCATCCTTGAGGTACTTAACCTCAAACCCCAAGAAAAATTTAAGTGAACCTAAGTCACTCATGTCAAATGCTGACCTCAGCTTGGCTTTAAAATCTTCAATCAACTTAAAACTACTCCCTGACAATATTATGTCATCCACGTATAAACAGATAACCAGAATGTTACCTTCCTTCACCTTGATATACATAGTTGCGTCACAATGGCTCCTTATGCATTCTTCTTGCAAGAAGAATGTATCAATCTTGCTATACCAGGCCCTCGGTGCCTGTTTTAAACCATACAGTGCCTTGTTAAGTCTTAAAACCTTGTGTTCAGAACCAGTTACCTCGTATCCTGGTGGCTGTTCAACGTAGACTTCCTCTTTAATTTCTCCGTTTAGAAATGCTGACTTTACATCCATTTGATGCAAAGGCCAGTCCTTCTGTGATGCCACGGCTATCAAGGTCCGTATTGTGTCGTGCCTTGAAACCGGGGCAAACGTCTCCCCATAGTCTAGCCTGTAGGTTTGAGTAAACCCTCGAGCCACTAGTCGAGCCTTATACTTCTGAATTTTCCCTTCTTCATCCGTCTTAACCTTGTATATCCATTTCACCCAATAACTTTCTGATTCGCGGGTCTTTCAGTTAGATACCAGGCTTGTTTTTATGCAACATCTGCATTTCAACGTCCATTGCCTCTTTCCACTCTGGGTGCTTTAGAGCCTCTTCATATGACGTAGGTTCCATCACGGCTAGATAACAACTCTCTTCTGGTTGTATCCCTTCGGTGTCCTCCTCAATCCGATACAAATCGCTCAATCTTCGTGTTCTATGAACTTCACGGGATGCTTCATTGGTATTCCCAGTGCTAGGCTCCTAGGATGATGGAGTGTTAGACAATGAAAATTGCAGAGGAGTACCTGGAGGTGTTCTCCTCATGCTACTCTCACTGTCCCTTGCCCTTGGCTGCCCTGAGGTACTCCCTACTTCAAACATAGTCGTAGGTGCTCCCTCTGGGTTATTGGAATTCTGTGGATTCAGAAATACCATAGGTGTTGGTACTTCCTTCTCCCCTTCTTTATCTTCCCAATCCCAGCTTTTTTCCTCATCAAATATCACGTCTCTAGACACTTCCACCTTTCCCGTCTCAATCACATAAACCCTGTAGCCCTTACTTTGGCTACTGTAACCCACAAAGACACAGACTTGTGACTTGTCGTCCAGCTTTCCCCGTCTTTGTGCAGGCACCATTTTGTAACACAAACACCCAAAGATTCGTAGGTGTCCAATAGAGGGCTTGTGCCCACTCCAAACCTCCAAGGGGGTTTTGTCCTCCAATGCCCTTGTAGACAATCTATTCTGTATGTACGCCGAAGTAAAAACTCCCTCTGCCCAGAACTTGTTGGGCATGTTCTTATCCTTCAACATACACCTAGTCATCTCCATCAGGGTTCGATTCCTTCGTTCAGCCACCCCATTCTGTTGCGGTGTATATGCCATACTCAATTCCCTCAATATCCCCTTTTCAGCCAGATAGTCCGAAAACTCCTACGAGTTGAACTCAGTCCCTCTATCAGACCGTAGCTTCTTTATCTTCTTCTCTGTTTGGTTTTCAACCTGTGTTGTAAATCTCCTAAACGTTACAAACACATCTGACTTGAGTCTCAAGAAATAAACCCAAGTCATATGGGAGTGGTCATCTGTGAAGGTTAACATATAGACGCTCCCATCCAGTGAAGGCGTGTCCATAGGTCCACACAAATCAGTGTGGATAAGACCCAGAATTTGTTTCGCCTTATACTCCGAGTTCTTAGGAATCTCCTGTCTATGTTGCTTGCCCTTAGCACACCCTTCACATACCTCCTTCACCACATTAATTTGTGGCAACCCTTTCACCATCTTATCCCGTTGTAACTTCTCCAATTTATGGACTCCCGTGTGACCTAGCCGCTTGTGCCATAGGTCTGAGACATTCATTTTCTCCTCGGCTACTCTAGCCTCCTCTTTAACTATCCTCCACTTGAGAGGATACGCTTTCCTAATCATTGGGACTTCAACCACCTTCGCACCAACTTTGTCCTTAATCAAACACTTGTGTTCTGTGAACACTACTTCATACCCATTTCTCACCATCTGCGGCACACTTAGCAGGTTCTTGTCCAACCCCGGTACAAGGAAAACGTCCTTAATAATTTTAACTCCCCTCTTCGTGTTAACCTGAATGTTCCCTTTACCGGAAGTGGTTAAAACTTCTCCATTTCTAACCTTTATAGGTACTCTAAAGTACCTATCTAGAGTTGTGAAATACCTTTCCTGTTTTGCCATGTCATTTATAGCACCACTGTCCACTAACCACACATCGTCTTCAAAAAATTCATGTGTCAAGTGTGCTGCCGTGAACAACGAATTTTTTTTCCTCTTCTTCTTGCTGGTTTACGTGTGCTTGATTTTGCGTGGGTCGTTTGTTCTTGCATTCTCGTGAAAACGTTTGTTCTTGCATTCTCAAGAAAAGTGACCCAGTTTGCCACAAGTGTAGCATTCTTTCTTTCCTTTGTTTTGTTTTTTATCTCCTAGTGAATGCTTGTTTCTAAAGAAACATTGGCTCTCCTGATGGTTGTCTTTCTTACATATGCTGCAAAACTTCTTCCCCTTAAATTTTTTTTCTCCCTTTCCATATGACTTCTTACTAGACTCAGATCTGTTATTGACCTTTAGCCCTTTGAACTTTGCCTGGAATGCTCCCTCCAGACCACCACCGTGCCTATCCTCCAGTCTCGCCTCCTGAGACTGTAGTGAAATGACGAGTTCCCCCACTGTGAGTGTTGTGAGGTCCTTCGTCTGCTCAATGACCCCAACGTATGGGTCAAAGCGCTCCTGTAATGAACACAGGACTTTAGACACCAGAGTGTCCTCCTTGATCTCGTCTCCAAAAGCCCTCATTTCATTCGCCAACTCCGTAACCTTATTTGCAAAGTCCTTGATGCTTTCCTTCTCACCCTGCCGTAAGGTGTAGTAATCTGCTCGCAGCCTTTGGAGTTTGATCATTGCTGTCTTGGGTTCCCTTTAAAACCTCTCCTTAAGGAGATCCCAAGCAGCCTTAGATGACTCACACACCGAAAGATGTGCAGCAAAAATATCGTCCGTGACTGCGCTGTACAAGAGTTGTAAGGCAGTCTGGTCTTTAGCTTCATTTTCCTCCCACTGTTGCAATGATTTTTGTAACTCTTCTTCCATAATACCAGCCCCAACCACGGGCTTCTCAGGTAGTTCTTCTGTGACCACCTTCCACAGCTGTTTTGACCTGAATAATGCCTTCATCTTGATTACCCAGAGGTTGTAACTCTTACCATCGAAAATAGGTATCGGTGGTGTATTCTGCATCTTCGTATGTATTGCTTGTGCTGAATAAATTTGTGTTATCTCTTGTGTTGTTTGTTGTGCTTGTGCTAGTGCTTCCTCTCGACCTTTAGATCCGAAAAGCTCTGATACCAGTTGTTGTTAAGATGCTCATGAAACTATATATTGATTTCTCATGAGCTTGTTATCTTCCCCTCCTTAAATTTGTGCAAACATGTAAAAATAAAATAGAACTTGTGTTTAGGATCTCTCGTATGAATGTTTTTCTCTACTCTCTTGTGTTTGTGAATTTGCTGAATAATGTTTCTGTTTGTTCCCGGATGTGATGCCCCTCACACCCTCCAAAAGTTCATATATATTAAGCTATTACAAAAGGTTGATCTTGCCCCTATTAGAGACAATCTATTACACATATTACTGGCCTATTTTACTCAAAATGGGAAGATTCTCTAGCCTTAATAATACTTGATGTTTTCTGGTTTTTGTACTCTGCTTTACATTACCGTTTCCCCTGTTTTTTCTTGTCTGCTCACCCACCCGTTTTTCTCATATGCATGGGCTGTGTATGCGTTGTGCGTCTTCATTTCCTGGGCTTTGGTGAGATTGGGCCTCGGCTGATTCGTGCAGCCCATCAGTCTTCCTTCAAGCTTCCCTCGCACGATAGACATTTCTCTAGAACCTTCTCCTCGTGACTTCACTCCTCTGTCGCTCTCACAAACCCTGTCGCATCTTTGTCGTTCAGTCACTTCAGCCTCTCATGGGAAGGTGAATCTCTCAAGCTACTGTAAGTCTAGCACCGTCATTTGTCAATATCCAAAAATCAACCAAAGCATCCATCTTCGGTCTTTTCTATGGTAGATTTTGGAGCTCAAGCTTAGTGATGACGGCACGACGGGTCAGCGAGCGGCGGTGAGGAGCGTCGAGCAACATGAGGGATGACGGCCCAGCAGATAAGTAAGCCAGTTCGCAGAAGCCCATGCACGTGAAGAACAAGTGGTCAGGCAAAAATACAGCAACGGTAAAGTGAAAAAAAAAAGAACCAGACATTGTAGCAGGATCAAGAAGTCAAATACTATGTTTTGCATCCATTTTTAGTATTCATCAAACTGCAAATGTGGAAGAGTTTGTCTTAGGTTAAAAACTCTCTTTTGTATTTTGAAAGTATAATGCTAATGAGAAGAGTGTGAGGAGTATCACATTTAATTATTATCATCATGGAAACACCAAAAACACTCAGGCAAGAAACCTTCAAAATCCATAAGCCATACAACAATTTCAAGTTTACAGATCTACCATTTATTTTTTCAATTTGCACCATTTACAAGAGAGTATGAAGATGATCATGAAATCTAACAAATAGTTCATGAACCGTAAAACAACAATTGGTATCAGAGTCTTCTGGTGCTAAGGACCGAGAGGGAGCACAAAAGCACAAGCAGCACAACATACAACACAACAAACCAAAACAAGCAAATATAACAGTGAGTAAATAGAAATGAAGAAGAAGATGCAGACCACTCCTCCCATTCCTATTTTTTATGAGAAAAGCAATAACCTTTGGGTTATAAAACTGAAAGCTTTGTTGAGATCAAAGCAACTGTAAAGTAGCCACAGAGGGACTATCTGAGAAGCCAGTAATGGGGGCTGTACCGTTAGAAGAAGAACTACATAAAGCAATATCGCTTTGGGAAGAGACATAAGGAAAGGATCAAATAGCCTTACAACTGTTATTCAGTACAGTAACAGACGATATTTTTGCATCTCACTTATCAGTTTGTGAGTCATCAAAGGCAGCTTGAGATCTACTAAAGGAAAGATTCTAGGGAGATCCAAAAAACGTGATGATAAAACTCCAGAGACTAAGAGCAAGTTATTACACCTCAAGACAAGGCGAGCTTGCTCTATGCCCGGTCGGGCGTGAAGGAACACAAA
Source organism: Gynandropsis gynandra (assembly GCA_036759665.1). Lineage (NCBI taxonomy): Eukaryota > Viridiplantae > Streptophyta > Magnoliopsida > Brassicales > Cleomaceae > Gynandropsis > Gynandropsis gynandra. The sequence goes on along the minus strand of CM071872.1, from coordinate 34,377,846 downwards.
GTTGCGTACAACAAAAAAGGAAACCTCCGGCTGCTACACACGAATGGAAATTCACGAACAAGAATGGAAGTACACGGCTAAAAAGGAAAGAAGGAGAAAACAAAAGAAATGAAAGAGGAAAGAGGATGAAGGGGGCAAAGACGAGAAGCATTAGTTTGGTCAGAAACCAGAAAGACATAGCAACATAGGGAGAGAGAAGAGAGAGAGCAGCACACCGGAAGGCTCCAGACGGGCCGACGAACTCGGAACGTGGAGGAGCTGTTGAAGATTACGGTATTAGGATAGGGAGAAATCTCATTCTTTATCTACGTTGACAATAATTTTCTTTCTTGTTTTGTTTTCTAAGTCCATGTTTGAGTAGTTTAGTAGCTACGGATTAGAGTTTTGACGATATGTAATGAAGTCATATGCTTAATGCTTGGTTATGATATTTGATCGTTTATGGATTTATTGGTTGTTCTTAATGCTTTCGTTTTTGTTTTTCATTTGAATGAATAGTTATAAAAGAGTGATTGCATTGGAAGATGAATTAGATTTTGAAACATAGTCATGATTTGGGGTTTTAATCGATTTAGAACCGTGATCGGTCGGTCGATTGAACTCAAAAATTAGGATAGCGATCTTAATCATTTAGTGTGTGAGATTACGCAATTGGAAGATTGATAGTATGCATGATATATAGTGTGATTAGGCATCAAAAGAGTCATTCCCTAGGAAAGAGCTTGAATTCCTGGAATATGGGATGATATCTATAACCATGATCTTTGTTAACGCTTTATTGCATTATCGTGCATCTCTCGAAACCTGTAGTGATTAGTTTATTGAATTTAAAACCATTTAGATTAGTTAGTTTTTACTTCGAATTCAATCATTAATTTGTTAGTCGTCCTATTCATTAGTTTTCTAGCTTTTTAGTTGCATCGATTCCCTAGTGTTCGATCCTGGTACTACACGATCCGTATTCTTGCAGAAACATTAGTCTAAGTGTTTATTACTTTAGATTAACCAAATCAACTGCTTCAAGCCATATATTGAATGTTCAAGCTTGCAAATTTTATGTTCCTGGCCTACCACAATGAAACCTTTTGGTTGTTCCACATAGATTTCTTCTTCCAGCTCACCGTTAAGAAAAGCAGTCTTAACATCCATTTGGTGCAATTCTAAATCTAATGCTACAACTAGGGCTAGGATAAGGTGAATTGAGGCAAACCTCACCACATGTGAGGACGTTTCTTCATAATCAATACCCTCTTGTTGAGTATATCCTTTCACTATCAAGGGAATCTTATACCGTTCAATGGGTCCATTCGCCTTACTTTTAATTTTGAAAATCCACTCATTTCCAATCGTTTTACGCCGAGGCGAAAGATCAACCAAGTCCCAGACTTGATTTGCCTTCATCGATTCCAACTCTTCTTCCATCGAAACTCTTCATTCAGCTTGTTTGGGGCAAGATAGAGCCTCATTCACTGTTCTAGGCTCTAAGTCATCTTGTGGAGCAACCATAAATGCTTCCCCTTTGATCTCAAAACCACGTCTGGGTATATTTCCTCGATTACTTCTATGCAACTCAGACTCTGGTTCTTGTGACTCTATCATCGTAAAATCATTAACCAATCTTGTCATCCCGCTAGGCTGACATATTTCACGAGAATTTTCATCAACCTCGAGCAATTGGTTAGTTATAGGAGCATTATCATGATCGTCTATCTCTTTAAGATGAAGTTTTCGGTCAATATCTCCCTGTCTTGGAAAATCATTCTCTAAGAATGTAACATCTCATGATTCAATCTCAGTTACACTTCCATCTGCTTGTTCACCGATAAGCATATAACCTTTGAATGGTCACAATATCGTATGAAGATACACTTCTTACTTCTTCTAGGATCTAATTTCCCGTGAGGATGAGAAGTATCGCGAGCATAAGCAGCAGACCCCTAAGGTCTAAGATTAGATAGGTCAGGTTTTTGGCCCGTCCATAGCCTATAAGGTGTGGAAGTTACCGACTTAAAGGGTACTAGATCAAGGGCATAGGCTGCAGTCAACAATGCATCTCCCCCAAAACGATATGGGGAAGCTTGCACCATCATCGATCTAACCATTTCAAGAAGGGTTCTATTCCTCCTTTTCCGGAACACCGTTTTGTTGCAGTGTGTTTGGAATTGTCAGCCGCCTGATCATACCCTTTTCATCACTCAATTCATTGAATTGCTCAAATAGATATTCACAACCTTGATATATTCTCAAACACTTGATATTTCTATCCAATTGGTTCTCGACCATAGTGAGGTAACGTCTAAAGCACTCTAGTACATCAGACTTATGAGAAATCAGGTACACATACCCGAATCGAGTGAAATCATCTATAAAAGTGATGAAGTATGAGGCACCATGCCTCGCCTTCGCGTTCAACGGACTACAGATGTGTGAATGAACTAATTGAAATGGAAATTCTACTCTAGTTGCTTTGCCAAATGGTTTCCTCGTTGCTTTTCCAACTAAACAAAATTCACAAGTGTCTAGATATGCTCTGGCGAGTGAGCCTATAAGGCCTTCTCTAGCCAATCTTTTCATGCGATCAACACCAATGTGACCAAGTCTAGCATGCGCATATTTATATTACTAGAAAATGTGTCAGAGATACAATCAAGTACCATGAAACCATCAGAAGCACAACTAGAACCATAGAAATCAGACCCTAAACAGATATTCAAACACATATCATGAAAGTTCAAACTAAAACCTGACTTGGGCAAAGCCAATACAGAGATCAAATCCTGTCGGATGTCAGGAGCATAAAAGACGTCATGTAATGTGAGAATCCTCCCGCCATGTAAATGTAACTGGCAAGTGCCGATACCCAATAGCACAACCTTGGAGTTTTTTCCTACATATAACCATCTTGCACCTTTAGGGATCCAACGATACTCTACAAATGCTCCTCCGTCTCTAGCTACATGGTCGATGGCTCCTGGGTCTACAATCAACATAGGATGAGATTCAGCAAGCATTACGCAACTAGAAACACATGCATAATCACGAGTAGAGCTTAAGGACGATACCTTCTTTGGCGCAATGCATTCACGAGCAAAGTGACCTAGTGTACCACAATTGTAGCATTTCATTTTGGTCTTATCCTTTTTGCTTTCTCACCTTGTTAGTCTTAGCCTGATTGGGAGCCTTAATCCCTTGTCACCTTTCTTTTTCTTTGAACCCGAACCTTGTACGAGTTTGTTTCAGCAATGTTGGCTTCGTCAAAGGGTTTTGCCGCCTCTAGGCGCTCATCCTCTAACTCAAGATGATGTGATATGTCTCCAAAAATTTTGACATTATCATTATGTGTCATCTGAATCTTCATGTGGTTCTAACTATCAGGTAACGAATGGATAACAGTTTGGATTTTTTGTTCATCAGATAAAATCTGACCCGCTCACCAGAGCTCTCTAATCAGGTTTAACATGAGTCTAAGATCCTGCTTCATTGTGTGGTTTGGGCACTTCTTGCAATCATTAAACCTCTGACTGAGACTCCTAAATTTTATGGCTGATGTGGCACCAAAGTTCTCTTTCAAGGCCTCCCACATCCCTCTTGTTGTGGCATACTTTTCAAACTCACACATGAGATCATCTTGCATACAACTCAGCAACGTGATGCAAGCGAAGATGTTCTTTCTTTTCCAAGCCACATAAGACTCTTGAACTCTCATGTGCTGAGCGGAAGTGCCTTGTTCACGCTCTTCTATGATCTGAAAGAGAGTCTCTTTCACCTCTTGCTCCTCGAGGATGTACTGGACTTTTCAGTGCCAAATATCATAATTATCAGCGTCCATCTTATCTCATTGGTTGAGTTCAGCTATGATGTTCTTACGTGCAGACGACATTCCTTCTTCACAACACGAGAGAAAACTATCATTAATCACCTAAAACAATACACACCAAAAATTTTACTAAGAATCCAAAAGCTTTTATGATTAATGAATCTAATAGCCGAGATCGAAAGTTTACTATGTTCCCAATCATCTTCCATACTACAAAACTCATCAAAATTAACCACTTATTTCATGTAAAATATGCGTTCTATCTTACTTAGAACTTTCACTCGATCAAAGCAATTCTAAAGCATAAAAAAAAGAACCAAAAAGTTTACATGCAATGATCGACTAAATCAAATATAAGTGATAATAAAACTAAAAAAGGTTTATAAGAGTCCGAAACTCATCCAAAACACCTCATTATTTTATCTTCGACATTTTGAAAAATATTTATGGACAGAAAAAACAAATCTTCTCCCGAAATTGTATTTTCATAATGAATTTTGATGTAAATCCATTAATTCAATCATAAATTTCTGAGTGACAACCTAAATTTTCATTCAAATTGGAAACCGGAAAAAATTTTCATCCGCAGCAAACACAGTACGCGCGATGAAAGAAAGTGTGGCCCATATGCCCAAATTCCGACCAAGGTTCGCCAAAATAATGACATATTTAGGTTCCTCTCGCGGAGACGAATTGGTCAGTATATTCACTCTCAGAATTTGACCATCCATTCATCACAAAACATCAAAAACATTTTTACTCATTTTGGACGAATCAAAACGTGACATGTGGCAATCACCTCATCTTCTCCATGAACAAACATGAACAAACATAATTGTTCAAAAATGGCCGAAATTTTTCGAGTACATAACTTTTTACACACACAACAAAAGCAATCATGTAATATATCATTGGAAAGATCTTTTCATAAGCTTCGTAAAGACATCAAAAACACATAATTTCGTTATTCCTACAGAAAGTCATGGACAATACAATATTTTCATTTTACATATTGGTATGCGAAATTCTCTCAACTTAAATCGGTTCTAAATCTCAAATTTTATAGAATGTTTTAGCATCACATAGAGAACATTCATGCAAAATATCTTGATATATTATTCAATTTTCATGAATCTACCATTTTCATGCAAACTAAGGCTTAACCGATTAAACAATTCTTCAAATTTGCAGAGAATTGATTCGAGAAACAATATTTATGAGTTTTATAGTCATACAAAACACCAAAATAGAAGCCAAGTGTTCTGATACCAATGTAAACATAAGACTGCAGAAGCGTGAACCGAATTTCACATACTTTCACCGGTTTAGTGTCGGAACTCACCGGAAAAAACCACGAGATCATTGGAACTTGTTCGCTAGGGTTGAGATCACAGACAAAAATCACCCACTATCTCTCTTTCTCTCTCTAGAACGAGATTTTCTCTCTCTAGAAGTTTATTTTGATTCTTAATGACCAAATGTTGCATTTTCCTTCAATTAATCCGAATTTAATCATTCAAATTATAGGGACATATTGAAGAGATGCATTAGTTCATGGAAATTCTTTGATTCCATAACTATCGGTTCGGTATATCGCAAACCATGTGTATTAACCAGACCATAAACCACCAGTGTTAGATGAAGGTCGATGGATGGGATAAGAAAGTTTACACATAAAAGTGTGGGGATAAATTCATAGCAATATTATGTTCATAAAGCATTAATTGATATTTGGAAGAGATTGAATTGCATAATGACGTGTGACTACTATGATCCAATTGATTAGAATGGATTCAAATCAATGATGACATATAAAATACAAAATCACGCTTCTAAAATTTATTAGTTCATCACATCAATACATTGATCAAGAGAAAAAAAATGTTAGAATTAATGAAATTGTGAGCATTTTAATTTGGATAAACTTTATTAAAAAGTTAGACATTTGATAATTAAATGTTCTTAAAAAGTTAGTGATAAGAATCCTTATATATTTGAAATATTTTCTATAGTACTCTATAAAAGGGTAACACAAATTTTTTATCCCCCATCAGAATAAGCAATAAAAATTAGGTAAAAATGAGAATTGATTTTTTTTTTTAAAATGCTTGTACTACAAATCATGAATTGAAGTGAATTATTGGTCTATAATACTGCTATTATTATGTGAATTATGTTAACTTATATCCGCATATTAATTAGATTTAATAATTGAAATATGATAAACGCACGAAATAAACCAATAAATGTAGATATATAAATTATGTATCGGTGGTGTTTGGAATTTATGGGTGTTCAAGTATGCGTGCACGCGCGTGAGAGAGAGAGGTAACAAATTGGAGTTTGTTTTTGTTATTCGAATTATTAAATCTATTAGAAAATCTACTCGTGCGATGCTCTAGATGATAATAACGTCAACAAATCGAAGCATACAGTTACGATCAGTTGCACCTCAATCTTGAAAAAATATATATCAAAATATATATCTAGAAAGCCAATGTTATTGCAACATAATAGGTTTTTACAATTAGTCTTATGTATTAGATAATGATTCTTGCTATGTTTATGACTGATCTAGTGTCTTTCATGATATCGATGAATACAACGATGAAGACAATAGATCATATGCGTACACGTGTGTTAGTTGCTTTGTATATAAGTAAGAAATAAAAAAGTATGCCTTAGTGTATCCTTAATAAAAAAATGTCTCGAACAAACATTGAATATTACTTTTTGACATAAATGCTTCAGGATCTTGTTGCAAATTGAATTTTACGTTAATATCAACATTCAAACAAACTTAAATACGCACACTACTTTCAATATTACACTTAAACTATTTTGATAGACAACAAAATATGCCTTTCAAGTCGTTATTTTTACAAACTCTGTATCTGCTGCCTAATTTTCTAAACAATGCTAGTCGTGAATTTACAACAAAGAACTGGATGTCATATTAATATGCTCCAATGAATATTATATTTATCTAATCATATGAAACACATAATGATATGTTTATTGATTAATAGGTCAAAACTCGATGTTCTAAGGACAAAATGTGGTTATGTTTCTTGATGTGTGAATTTACATGGACACAAATATATTTGTGTTGTTTAGTTGCAAATATGATCAAATGAAAGCACAATAACCAAGTTTAATACTACGCTACCGCATATCATAATTGATTCGATTCAAAGTTAAACAAATATTAACCTAAACTAAACGCAAGTGCACGACACGTGTGTAGTACTCTAGGTGTCGATCCCACAGGGACTATGCAACACAACATAAACTCAAACTACGAATCAAACTTGCAAACAAACAAATATTGGTTTTGGGATTGAAATAACTAAAAACAATAAGCTAACGAGTTCTTAACAGTGAGATAAACGTTCTAGGAATCTGGTTTCACTACAAGACTACCGAAACCAACAATTAACCAATCTAATCATGTAATCTCGATCAAGTTATCTAAGGGAGATGATCCTAATATGATATCTACCCTCTCTCAAGGCATAGACACGTGATCTAGTCAAGTTATTCCCTACTTTCGTGGCTGACACCTTAAGCTAAACCCATAAGTTTTGTGATTCATTCGTTTTACCCTCAACCGCTGCTACCCTACTTTTGTGGCCTAACCTCGGTTGTTCTAAACCTGATTATCCGGAATTAGAATTCTCCTTTCAGGCCTTCTCCTAAGTTCCTAAAACATGCATCTACGTGGCCATCACAAATACAAGTCAATGAAGCACTCAGACAAAGAATAGATAAACGAAAACGAGAACTTGCATTCAAAGATATATAAATCAAAAGCGATTTCGGGATAACCATGGACTAATCCCTTCTCCTAGAACAAAACGACTACTCGCTCATGTGTCCAAAAATAAAAAAACATAATCGAAATAGATAGTGTATGGAAAATCAAAACCAAACAGAACCGAAGTCTTAAATTGGTCTCTAATGCCCTTGAATGTCTCCTCTGCAAGTCTCTCTCTATCTCTCTAACTATTTGTGTCTGTCTCTCTGTTGCGTCAAACCGATTGAGTATGTCCTCTTTCCTCTTCTAATCTCTTTCCTTTTCTTCTTCTTTCCCCTTTTGCCATGCTTTTCCATTCTTCTCTCGTGATCTTCCTTTTCTTCTCCACGGCTTAACGTTTCCTTTTCTGTGTATCAGGACTGTGTGTCTCCATGCCCAACCGTGTAAGATGTTGAGCCCGATCGGGCACCTCAAGCAATGGACAATCCGTCGGGCTTGATACACGCCTGAGCCGTGCTGATCATTCGGGGATTGTTTATGTTTCAAGCGCCCAGTCGAGCTAATATTGGTGCACGGTCATGCAATGTGTCTTGTTTGTTAAGCTCGGTCGTGCTAATGGGATGAGTTCGGTCAGGCATTGTTGTCCTCCATGGAGCACGGTCGGGCTGCTACTCCTGCACGATCGGGAAGGTGTGTCAAATGCTGAGCCTGGCCAGGCTGATGGTGCTGCACGGTTGGGCACTACATTCCCTCACGTGCCCGGTCGTGCTATGCATTATGTTGGCCGTGTAGGTTGTTGTCTTGCCTTGTTTCTCGTCCCGTTTGCTTCGTTGCAATCCTTGATGTTAATACTTTGTCCGGTGTATGTTCTTTGGCTTCGAAATCAACCGGATTTGCATTAAAACTTGTAAGAACATGAAAACACGGAAACGAGTAAAATGGATACAAAATCATACGTAAACATCGCAAGTATATCGTAAATATCTCTAAAATTATGTGTGAAATACGTATTAAAATGAGACGATCAAAATCCCCCAGACTTGAATGTTTGCTTGTCCCTAAGCAAACGTAAACGTGGACCACGTGGGGTATATAGAAAAACTGAGAATTCTCCTTTCTCCTAGAAATACCGCTAAAGCGAACCTAACCGATTAACTAGCAAGTCGAGAGCAAATTCGGCCTAATTTAAATTTTTCAGTCTTCATCCTAGGTTCACCAAGGCTAACTACTTGAAAGCAAATCGAAGGCAAACTAAACAAGCCACCGTAATTGTCTCCACCAAACAAGACTTTAGACAAATGTTAAACGTAGAACAATTGAGGATGCTTGTTTCATTTTTTGAGCTTCTTTCTTTCTTTATTCTCCCTTTTTTCTTTCTTATTCTTTCTTCTTCTTTTTCTCTCTTTTTTTTTATATTGTGCAGACACATTAGAACGTCGGATTTGAAGGGATTCAACCTCTACTTAGACCCAGACTACCAATGATGGTATACTCATGCATCTCGTTCAAGAGTGCAGCGGAGTAGGCGGCGTTTTTATTGTGCCATGCCCTTAGGACGTAAAAAGATGATCGCCAACTCACCACTTAGACCCGAACCATCGAAAAAGTGTCAAGGTCGATGCACTCATATCGATTTTAGATCATGATTTTAGGCATTATTTCTATCGACAATGGAGTGTTAGTGTGCGCTCTTATTCTGCAAAACAAGCTCGATTCCACACGATCTAATAATCCTAATCAAAAGAAGTAAGGCATCGTCTATACGAAGTATGACCATCTGGATAGAGAAAATAAATGATAAACTAGCCTGGCAACCTCGTCTAAACCTCCCATAAGCAACACCAGGAGTCCCAAAGAATTACGACCTATAGTTTTTCAGCCGACTAGTAAGCTCTAACGTTTAGGAAAAACCTAGCTTCAACATGCAAAATCTTACGAAAAAGACCAACTTCTTAAGTATCCTAGGTTCAGGGTTCATCTCAAAACGTGGCACCGGACAAGTGCATAGGACGACTCTGACTCATGAAAACAAAAACAAACACAAACTAAAAACTACGAAATCAAAGAGAAAATAAAAGAAAATGAAACGAAGTCACCTAACAAATGTGAGCTGCTCCCCCCGACTTGAATTGAACGTTGTCCTCGACGTGAAGCTCCGATGGAGGGTAAGAGAAGTGAAGTCACATTTGTGGTGGTTTTTTTTGTGTTTTTGTTTTTTTAAATTAACCTAGTCTTAAACTAAACAACTAAGAAAATAGAAAACAAACAGCTGGATTGCCTCCCGAAAAGCGCTTATTTAACCTCTTTAAGCTTTGACGTCTCCATACCTCATGTGTGCACGATGGATGGATCGGAAACGGAAATGGAGTTTCCACTTTCGATCGGTTGAGCGGCTTGGTAGAGCTTTAGTTGCTGCTCATTAGCTTTGAACTTTGCACTCGAATCGCTCCATAGTTTCGCTTCTCCATGTGTAAAGACTTCTTGTACCTGAAAAGGACCAGACCAACGAGATCATAGGTTGCCTGAGAAAAGCTTAGGATGAGAATTGAAAAGTAGAACGAAATCACCTAGTTGGATATCATGAGGTAGGATCTTCTTGTCGTGCCATCCCTTAGTAATATCGTCGTTCGCATTGCGGATCACTCTCGATGCTTCCTTCTTTTGGCACATCATGCACGGGATTCACTCGTTCTCTGCCCGAGGATGGATAAATGATATCTGCATCAAAAAGTTTTATGATGACTTTTTTTCATTACCTCTTGCAAGTGCGGGTGCAGCCTACTTTGAGTTTTGGTGGAAGGTTCGTCGTTGTCTTCCGTAGAATTTCTATGATTACATATTGAAGAGCTGACTCTCCTACGCTTCTTTATATGCATGGGTTGTTTTGTCATCTCATCTGCACTCAAGTTAGCATTCATAACAGCAGGATATGTTTTATCGCATTCAACGTACTCATACCGAAAAGAAGACGGAAGAGGTTCGAGCTCATGTTTGGACGCCTTCTCTACTGCGAAATCAACGTGTGTTTCATGTGGTATCTCCTCACATGGGGTGTCCCCTAGTGCTGCAATAGCACTAATGAATTTCATGTACAGCTCGGCTCCTTCGTCCATAAATCTTGCATCTTCGCAAACTAGTGTTAAGCATCACACAAGAAGATCAGAAACACTTACTTGATTAAGCGTGTCATTCGCTAACTCGTGCAGCGAATCGACTCTAAGGCAAGACTCCTTGAAGGAAGGTCCATTCATAGTGCTGGAAAAGTTAAACTCTATCGTCTCATCTCCGACACGTAAAGAAAGCTTTCCTAGTTGTACATCTATCATGGCACCTGAAGTAGCTAAGAACGGTCTACCAAGAATAATGGGCACCCTAGCATCTTCCTTTATGTCAAGTACAACAAAATCAGCGGGAATGCAAAGATTACCTACCTTGGTGGAAACATTTTCAACAATTCCCATCGGATATCTTACCGAACGATCCGCGAGGTGTAGAGACATCTTTCTAGGTTTGAGATTCCCGAAGTCCATCCGCTTGAAGATCGAGTGTGGCATGATGCTCACGCTTGCTCCTAAATCACACAAAAGCATTATCAATGTCAATATTAACTATTGTGCATGGAATGGAGAAGCTTTCGGGGTCCTTCAACTTCGGAGGCAGCGTGTTCGAAGAATGGCGTTGTATTCCTTGGTAAGTGCTACCGTCTCACTCTCTTCGATACGCCTATCCTTGGAAAGAACCTCCTTGAGGAGTTTGGTGTGATTAGGCATCTTTTGAAGGGCTTCCACGAATGGGATTTTGATGTCAAGCTTCTTGAGACCCTCTATAAATCTTCCCACTCGTTCTTCATTCTTGCTGCTCACCAACCGTTGAGGAAATGGTATAGGAGGTTTGTACGTCGGTGGAGTAACATATGGTTTGTCTAAATCTGGTTCAACGCCTTCCATAATCACGATGGTACCTTTGCTTTTTTTCATGGACGTTCCAACAACGTGGTCTTACTCTTTGGAGGGCGAATGCTCGATCATATCAGTGCTGCACACGGTAATAACGTTCATGTACTCTCTCGGATTTAGATCGGGTTTTCTGGAAAACTGTCCAGGATTCCAAGAGGATGAGGCAACCTGTTGTGCTATGGAGTTTTCTAACATCTTCACATGTGTGCTCAAGGATTCCATATGAGTTTTGAGCTTGCTAATCATTGTCCCCACATCCGCATTGAATTTGACTTGAGTCGATTGTTGTTGCATTTCCTCCTTGATAAATTCGAGCATTACCACCTCAAGGTTTGACGAAGGGACTTGAGGAGGTTGAGGAACTTGCTGAGCATGCTGAAATTGCTAGTTATCTTGCTGGTACGTTTGCTGTCTTTGCAGAAATCCCGAATACTTCATCGGTTGAGTCCTTCGATACGAAAGATTCGGGTGGTTCCTCCAATTCGGGTTGTAGGTATTCCCAAATTGCAAGTTTCCTTACTGTTGGGCGTAGTTCATGTGTTCCATGTTCTCTTGCAGCGTGCATTGATAAGCCACGTGTTTTGTATCTCTGTAATTCACGCAGTACATAGCGTTTGCTGCATTACCCGTTTCTCTGCTCTGATTTGGCTCATATAGACCTCGAGTTCTGTCAGACATACCTCTCAGTGTGGACCACATGATGTGGTTCATGGCAAGGTTATCGATCAGCTTGTATGCCTCCTATACACTCATGTCCATAAACGATCCTCGAGCAACGTTATCCAACGTCGTTTGGTGTTCGTCTGAAATTTCGTTGTAAAAGGTTTAGATAACGTACCACTGCTCGAGACCATGGTGACATCTGTAGAAGATCCTTAAATATGCCTTATGCTTCAAACAACGTTTCTCCATCTCTGCATCTAAACATTTTGATTTCCCCTCATCTGAATCGTCTTGCTCGGAGGAAAGAACCGTGATAAGAATAGTGTGCAAAGCTGATCCCAAGTAGTGATTGAACCAACAGGAAACGATTACAGCCATGTTTTCACTCGTCCCCCAATTGAGAGGGGGAAGAGACACAGTAAGATCACATCCTCCGAGACTCCCTGTATTTTGAACATACCGGAAAACTCTAGGAAGTCTCTGAGGTGCTGATGGGAATTCTCGTGATTTCCACCCATGAATTCCTTCTGATAAAGCATGTTGATCATACTTGCTTAATTTCAAACTGTTCTCTAGCAACAGCAGGCATCCGTATGGCAGTTTGAACGTTGTTCATATTCGGCACCACGTAATCTCTGAGGCGACGTGGCGGAAGAGCCTGTGGTTCTTGCGGTTAGGGTGCGAGTTGTTGTTGCTGAAAATTTCCATATGCGTTCAACATATCGTTCTGATTATCCATCTCTTCTTTGATTTGACGGCTCTGCAAAGGACAAATAAAAAGAATTTAGGTAAAAAGAACGAATGAAAAGAAAACAAAACAAGAATGACTCTAGGTTCGAATCTAAGACGTGTTGACAATAGTCCCCGGCAACAGTGCCAAAAACTTGATGCGATACAAAGTTAAACAAATATTAACCTAAACTACCCGCAAGTGAATGACACGTGTGTAGTACTCTAGATGTCGATCCCACAGGGACTACGCAACACAACCTAAACTCAAACTATGAATTAAACTTGCAAACGAACGAATATTGGTTTTAGGATTGAAATAACTATAAACAATAAACTAACGAGTTATTAACAGTGAGACAAACGTTCTAGGAATCCGGTTTCACCACAAGACTACCGAAATCAACAATCAACCTATCTAATCATGAAATCCCGATCAAGTTATCTAAGGCAGACGATCAAGTTAAAAATATAAATTTGTTGGAAAAACATTACAACAAAGAAGATTAAATATAATACATTAATATGGATATTAGAATATAGACGTGAACATCATAGAAAAGAGTATACTTAAAATGTTGATTAAAAATATAACAGACAATGAAATATACGTGAAAAGTGTTTACTTTTACAGACACTTATCTACATCTTAAGATCCTAAACATTTTTAGGCTTACAAAGGAAAATTGGATCCCGTGATCAATCGTTCCCATAATAGCACAAATAAAATGCCCTGCAAATGTTAAATCATCATGTTCATTTTAATGCTCCATAAACTGTTACATTCCATGCAATCTCCAGTATGGATTTCATGTATATGCTTGCTAACAAACTGAATAGCAAAATGGATCATATTGTATAGTCTTTGATGAAACAACATATCAAGAGGGCGGCGTAAATCACGAATAACCAAAAATAAACATGAACTGGATATGCAATAGTAGAAAGAGATATTGCAAGGGATGTATCACCATGAAGATGAAGTTGACAAAATTGTGAAACAAAAAATGAATAAGATCATTAAAGATTCCAATAGTAATACACCCTAACTAGCACAAGAAATGCAATTTTTTGTTACACTGCAATTTATCTTCACTCCAATCAACCTAACTACAACTTAACTTCACTCCAAAAGATCTAACTGCATGATTGAGAATGATCATGACAACCATGCAGCTAAAGGAACATCTAAACATAAAGAGACAAATAAAAGGAAAACCCCAAAGAATCTCCCATAGTAATATTCAGCATATTCTCTCCCTATCCCTCCAACAATTCTCTAGTCCAGTTTTTCAGTTTATGGAACTTATACTCAAAATGTCCCTATAGAATAAACCCAATGTTAGAATACAGTCCAATAAACCTTGTCTTCTAACATTTCACTTTATTCAATTACAATCACATTCTTCACTTTCTTGACCCATCCAAATAGGGCGCACTTCAAACAGGCATATAAACACAACACTAAAAATGTCTTAGAAAATAACACTCTTGAGCATCAGATAAGCATAAGGAAATATCCCTATATGTGTAACTCTGTCAAAGAAAAAGCTTGTTAACATAAATCAAAGATAAAAAAAATCATCAAAGCACTTATAGATCTGGGTTTGCATCAATCTTGTTGAAAAAAATCTCCACTTGTGGGATAGATTGTCTATTCAAGACAACATTTGTGTCCACATTAAAATATTGGGTGTACGATGAGACAGTAAATACCCATTCCAGTTATTTGCAGGTTGTTGTTCAAATCCCTCAAGAAAGATAAACACAATACATCACCACTTGTGACTGGAAATGACAATGCAAAAAAGTTGAAAGGATGGTATTTTCGTGAAACAATAAAAATAGGTCGCCCTCATAGGAGCACTCCTTAACTCATCTTGTTGTTATTTAAAGTGAAGATGAACATATTGGTGCAAGTAATCCTAGTTGGCGAGGGCACAATAGATTGGAAACAACAAATTAGGGAGAGGGAAAGTTTGGTTACCTTATCATCTTCTTCCTCATAGTCCAAAAGCTCAGTGCCGACTGATTCAAAGGAAACAAACACCGAATGATGCATAAGAAACACTAATTTGAAGCAAAAGAGGTGAAATAACTGGGATGATGATGGAAAAGCGAAGACATCAATACC
This sequence comes from Gynandropsis gynandra, assembly GCA_036759665.1. Taxonomy (NCBI): domain Eukaryota; kingdom Viridiplantae; phylum Streptophyta; class Magnoliopsida; order Brassicales; family Cleomaceae; genus Gynandropsis; species Gynandropsis gynandra. The sequence continues at coordinate 34,362,790 of CM071872.1, read as the reverse complement.
ACCATTGGTGAACCTAGATGTCCCAAGCTCCAAAAACGATGAAAAAGCAATTGGGAAATAGAGATTACAACCGTCTACACTTTCGGCGACGACTTATTCTCGCCCTAACCCTCCCTTCTTGATATACTTGAGTGCTGCATGGCACATTGTGAAGGTTCCAACTGATTCAATGTCCATAACTGCATCACAAAGATGACATCCAGTCAGCTAGAGCCTGGAGAATACTCAACAGATTTCAACAAACAAATCCGTTGGAAATGGTAGTTTTTCCGTTTAAATAAGTCATTTCCTACGGATTTCAACGGATTCTTCACCGTTGGTAATCAATTGTTGGAAACATGCATCCGTTGTAATTTTCAACAGAGTTTCAACGGCCAAAATCCGTTGGAAATTTTTCAACGGATATTTTCAATTTAGCGAGAAAATTTGGAAATTGCCAACGGATGCCCGTTGGTAGTTCTGAGCATAAATTTTAAATATAGTAATGGATGCCCGTTTATGTTATGATTGTATAATCAAAGAACATCCGATGATTTTATGACGAATTTAAAAAAATAATAAATATTAAATTTAATATATTAATTCAAAATCTATATTTTAATTTAATATTTAAAACAAGTATTAAAAATAAAATATTATATCATTTAAAACTTTGTATTCTTCTTCTTTTATCACGTATTACGAAAATAAATGATGTCGGAGTTCCATTAAAACTAGGCAACTATCTTTTATAAATGGATGATGGTGGAGTTCCATCAAAAATATGCAACTACCTTTCATAACCGGTGTATCGTTCAAAAATCATAGTGTATTGTGTTTAAATTTTTTGGGAGAGATTTTGATAGAATTTGAGAGGTTTTTTTAATATGTTGAAATTGAGTTGTTTCAGCATCTTAAATACCTGAAGTTTCAACGTGCATCCGTTGGAAATTTCAACGAATGCCCGTTGAAATAGATGTCCAATCAAAAAAATATCAAATCGCAACCTTTCGGTTCTTTCAAGGGGCAACCGCTGCAATTTTCAACGGATGCCCGTTGAAAAAATCGAAAGGTTGCGATTTGACATTTTTTATTGAACATCTATTTCAACGGGTATCCGTTGAAATTTCCAACGGATGCTTGTTGAAAATGTGGTTAGGTGCAGAATTTTGTAATTATGATTTTTTTCCAATAGGCATCCATTGGAAGTTTCAAAGGATGCCCGTTGAAATTTCCAACAGATATCCGTTGAAAATTCCAACGGATGCCCGTTGAACAAAATAAGATGATTAGGTGGAGAATTTTGTAGTTATGATTTTTTTCCAAGGGGCATCCGTTGGAATATTCAAGGGATGTCCGTTGAAAATTCCAACGGATGTCCGTTGGAAATTTGGAAAAATTGTGAAAGGCATTCGTTGATAAATCTAAGGATTTTCAACGGTTCACCATGGACCTCGTTCGTAAATATTTTCAAGTTTATAGAGAAAACGGTAAATTGGTTTGTCCATGCGTCAAATGAAAAAATGAAAAATTCGTTAATGAGAGAACTGTTTGGAATTATCTCTATTTAAGAGGGTTTACTCCAAATTATTTTATTTTGTTATCTCGTAGAGAGAATTTTGCATCACGATCTAGTAATGTTGTGGAAAAGTTTAGTAGGGGTATTGTACATCATGAAGTGTATGAGGCTTTTCAAGATGTAGAAATGAACCCTTATGTAGAAATGGTGCAAAATTCATTTGTTGAAAGAAACGAAGATGAAAATATTGAAGAAGATCCGAATAATGAAGCGAAAAGTTTTTTTTGAAATGTTAGAAAGTTCTAGGCATCCACTTTATGATGGTTGTAGAAGTGGTCTTTCACGGTTGGCTTTATCTGCACAGTTGATGAATTTGAAGATTAAGTAATCTTTTTGAGAATTTCATGGATTCTATATCGCGATTAGTAAGAGATTATTTGCCCAAAGATAATAATACAGTTGAGATGTTTTTCAAGACAATTATATGATTTTTTGGAAAGAAACTTCGGATTTGAGCAATTGTTGATTTTGTGGAAAAGATCGATTTTACTTGACAAGGAACGGAAAATCGGTTCCGTTTCGTCGTATGTGGTATTTACCAATTACAGACAAGATAAAAAAAATTTATCAATCAGAGAAGACCGCAAGCGACATGAGATGGCATGCTAAGCATTCAAGCGTGAAGGAGAAATGTGTCATCCCTCAGATGGTGAGGCGTGGAAACACTTTAATAAGGTATATCCTAATTTTGCAGCTGAGAGTCGAAACGTTTATTTAGGCCTTTGCACTGATGGTTTTAATCCATTGGGATGTCTAGGAGAAATTATTTGTTGTGGCCAGTTATTACGACACCGTATAATTTACCACCAGATATGTGCATGAAGCGTGACTTTTTGTTCTTAACAATATTGATTCTCGGGCCTAATATTATGAATAGAAGTTTGGATATCTTTCTTCAACCACTGATTGAAGAATTGAAAGAATTGTGGAAGGGAGTTCCAGTGTACGACGTTTCGAGACAACAAAAAATAAATATTTTTTTGAAATATTTTCGGACGGACACCACACTGTCCGGAAATGTTTTTTACAAATTTAAAAAAACAAAAAAAAATCAAACTTTATATATTTTTAAATAAAAATACTTTTAAAATATTATTTTTCAAAAATTTCCGGACGGATATTTTTTCCCGTCCGGAATTTTTTTCAAAAAAACTAAAATCATAAAAATAAATAATAAATAAAGACGCACCTCTTCACTCCGCTAAGGTTACAAGACCATGAGTGTGCCATAGGCAGCCTGGGTCTAAGTAGAAAGACATCCCTCTTCGACTCTGACGTCCTAGAAACCAAGCGCGGATCTATAAAAGAAAAAGAAAAGAGAATAAGAACGAGAAATACGAGTCTAATGATATCTCGCGTAAGCATAGGGGAATTGGTATGGAGATTACTTGGACGATGTTTAGGGGTATGAAATAGACTTAGATTATTGGTAGGATTGCATGGCTCGTGACTTTCGGTTGATATAAGTCTGAACTCGGTACGCTTAGGCTTACGTTCATGTGACGCGTTGTTTTGCATAATAACTAATCATTTGAAATTTTCGTGCTAGTGTCCATTGTTGTTGATATCTTCTTATGCTTGGCTCTAGTTTTGTTTGAGGATAAACAAAGGTTTAAGTCTGGGGGAGTTTGATAACACGTAGTGTGTATCAGTTTTAGCCTAGACATTTGCATCATTTTCGCATAGATTATATAGCACGAGTTACAAATACGACACGAACGTTCTTTATATACTCCCTTTTGTTGATTTTCAAGTTTTAAGGCGACAAGGCCTAACCGAGCTTTAGAATGCAAATAAAATCATAAAAATAAATAATAAATAAAATAATTTAAAAAAATACGGACTGATATGAAAAATAAGTCATTAATTTTCGGACGGATTTTTTAGACCGTCTGGAATTTTTTTGTAAAAAAAATAAAATGTTATAAAATACGAATAAACATAAAATAATTTTTTTAAAAAAATTAAAAATATGTCCCTAATCCGTCCGTAATTTAGGGACTGATTGGTGGTAGTCCTTAATCCGTTCGGAAACAGGGACTGAAAGAATTTTGTTTGTAAATTACGGACGGATTAAAATTCGTCCGGAATTTATGGACGGACCGAAATTTCCGTCCTTAATTTAGGGACATACATACAAGAAGAAATGTGACGGTTCGTGGGTAGATGCCAGAGCGAAACATATTAACGACGATGTTCTGAACATGGCATCGAAACGACTATCCCAAATCCCGCTCAGAGAAGATGGGACATAACCTACTCTAATTCAAGAAGAATACAACGAGATGTATTTCGAGGTAAATTAATTATAATTTTACAATAATTTTTTATTGATAATTTAAATTTAAATTTAATTTCAATATTTTTTTGTAGCAAATACCACCGTACAAAGGTCGTTTATTTGGTCTTGGAGGAATGGCATCAAAACATGTGAGTTCCTCCAAAGGCAAGGAAAAAGTCACGACCGAGAAACTTTGAAAGACAATCTCAAAGATGCAAGAAAATTAGTACAATAAAGTTCAGCGTTCAACGCTCTGGAAAGGGAAATTGAACGATCAAGAAGGGAACGTCAACACTGGCTTAGGATGATTAAGGAATACATGCCCAATATCAATTGGGATATGGCCGAAAACAATGATTCTCAAGACGACGGCGATAATTCCCAATTACCACCAATAAACTTGTAAATAGATAATGTTAATAATGTATAAACACTAATTAATTAATATCAATCTAAAATTTTGAATTTTTATTTTTATTTTTTTAAAAAAATTGTGGACGGAAATAGTGCCTTCCGAAAATTTTAACGACGTGGGTCGCGACCCGTCCTTAATCGGTTCGGGTTTTCGTTGATTTCCGGACGGCCTTGTTGTCCGAAATTTCGGACGGGTTGCAGACTATTTTTTCCGTGTGTATTTGTGGACGAATTGCGAACGGATAAATTTTTGCGACGCGCGTTTGCGGACGGATTTTGGTCGTCACTAATCCGTCCCTAAACATGTTTAGGGACAGATTAGTGACGGATTTGTTAGTCTGGAATTATTAAATTTTTTGTAGTGAGCGGATATATCCGTTGGTAAGTAGTTCAACAGAATGATCCGTTGGTACAAATTTCAACGGACAGTTCGTTGGAATCCACTGATAAATATTTCAACGGACGGATCCGTTGATCCATCCGTTGATATTTACATGTTTTTTAGTAGTGTAGAATGCATAAACTCTACGCTTTCAAATGATAATAGAGAAACATAAGGTCTACGTATTCAATTACCATAAATGCAAACAAAATCATTATTCTTCGTCTCAACCATACTTCATAAATCATAAAATCAGATGAGAATTTAGTAGAAAATACACAACGACAAAAAAAAATCAATCGGCATATATAAAATTTAGGGTTTTAGAGATTGAAACGTGACTTATGACCAAAAAATAAGAAAAAATGGTGCATAATCACTATAAGAAAAAATAAATTTCCAGACAACAAAATCCATCCTTAATTTGTCTGGAAAATGGTTTCTAGACATTTTCCGAACGGATTTTATTTGTCCGTAAATGAACGTCGCTAATTAATTCTCATTCGAAATTCGTCCGAAATTCCAGACGGATTTAGTCGTCCTTAAAACGTCCTTAATTTTTTTTTGATAAAAAAATTCTAGACGGATTTTTCCGTCCGAAAAATTTTAACAAAAAATTTTAAAAATTTAAAAAAAATTATGGACGGATATATTTTTTCGTCCGGAAATGTTTTTCGACAATTAGAAAAAAAATAAAAAAAAATAATTATTATTAAATAGAAAAAAAATTTATCTTCTATCGCATCCATCCCACCTCTTCTTCCGCCTTCGTCGCCACCTCCTCATCAACCGTCATTGTTGTCTCCTCCTCCGTCGCCGCTGCCATCGCCATCTCCCTCCACCGTCGCCTCCACCACCGCCATCGCCTCCACCTCCGTCGTCGTCGTCTCACATTCTTTCTTCTCTATTTCACTTTCTCTTTCTTAATTCCGGATGGATTAGGGACGGTTTTTTATTTTTTATTTGAAAATTTATTATTTTTAAATTTTTAATTTTTTTCTAATTCCGGACGGAATAAATAAATCTGTCCTTAATTCCGGACGGATTAAATAAATCCTTCCCTAATTCCAGACGGATTAAGGACGGTTTTTTATATTTTTTTAGATTTATTATTTTATTATTTTTAATATTTTAATTTATTTAGAAAAAGAATTCACGACGATTAGGTTTTCTTCCGGAAATTTTTCGAAAAATTAAAAAAATATATTTTTATTTTTTAGTAGAATTATATTTTTTAATAGAAATTTAAGTTTAATTAAAAAAATAAATATTTTTTTAAAATATTTCTGGACGGACACCACACCGTCCGGAAATGTTTTTTACAAATTTAAAAAAAAATAAAAAAATCAAATTTTATATTTTTATATAAAAAATACTTTTAAAATATTATTTTTCAAAAATTTTCGGACGGATATTTTTTTTCCCGTCCGGAATTTTTTTCAACAAAATTAAAATCAGAAAATAATTAATAAATAAAATAACATAAAAAATATGCACCAATACGAAAAAATCATTCTTTAATTTCCGGACGGATTTTTTAGACCATCCGGAATTTTTTTATAAAAGAATAAAATGTTATAAAAAATGAATAAAAAATAAAATAATTTTTTAAAAACATAAAAAATATGTCCCTAATCCGTCCGTAATTTAGGGACTGATTGGTGGTAGTCCTTAGTCCGTTCGTAGATAGGGATCGTAAGAATTTTGTTTGTAAATTACAGACAAATTAAAATCCGTCCAGAATTTAAGGACGGACCGAAATTTCCGTCCTTAATTTAAGAAAAATCAAAATCCGTCTGAAAAATCCGTCCGAAAATTTCGTCCCTAAATTAATACTTTTTAGTAGTGCCTTTTTACCATAAAAAGAAAAATCTAAATTATTGTACAACAATGTTATGTGAATAGAAGATGAATAAAAAAAGTAAGGCTGGGAGGTAAACGTAGGAGCAATTGTGGTGGGGAATTTAATCCACATGAATCAAAATTTATTATTTTAAATATTTTATTTTATTGAAAAAATTATTATTGAGGTGGAAGAATAAAAAAAATCATAATTATATATAATAAAAGAATAAAAAAATTCTTGTTGACATGATTTCACCACAAACCTATTTTTATAAAAAAGTTTATATATATAATCCAATCTATTACATTTATGTGATATTATATGAAAATACAATTTTATACTATGTTAAATTGTATCATCTTATTTTGTCTGAAAATATTTAACTATAATATATATTTAAATTGATATACTGACAATAAAATAAAAATTGTGTGCTTTTAAAAAATTTTGTATAAAACAATATGTTAAGCAAAGGAAAAAATTAGTTGCACAAAAGCTGTTATTACACGGCAAAAGTATATAGTTAAAAATAACTATTTCTTTAATAAAAATTCCATTAAAGCAAAAATATTGAACATCCAACTATGATATATATTCAAATTCAATATATTATCAATAAAACAAAAATGGTTTATTCTTTTAAGTTTTGTATAAAACAATATGTTAAGCAAAGGGAAAAAGAATTAGTTACACAAAAGCTGTTCTTACACGAGAAAAGTATATAGTTAAAAATAACTATTTTGAAATAAAAAATTCCATCGAGAGGATAAAGCAAAAATATTGATCATCCAAATATATATACATAATAATTAAAATTGAAAAGATAAAAGATAATATCGGAACAAATAAATTGACAAAGTGAAAATCAGACAACGGCATCCTTAATTGGACATGTGTCACTAAAGTGTAATTCTACGAGGCATCAATTTCAAGTCTTATGACAGCACGGGACCTGACAATTACGCTTTCGAAAGGAGCCACGTTTCAGTACTAGTTAAAGGTCAACGTCAAACATGATCAACGGTGATTATGCGCGGCTGCATCATGGTACACGTGGGGTAAATGCACACTGGCTTTTTTTTCTGTGTCTACGTGTGTTCACCTGGACAGTCGACGGAAAAGACTCCATACGTGAAAGTGACAAATAATTAATTAAAATTAGCAAAAAGTAATTAAAACATAAAAAAATATATAATTATGTATATTACAAAAATAAGGAGTTCGTGAGTTTTTTTTAATAGAAAATTTGTAAATCAAACCCTAAGATCTGATCAAAAATTAATTAGAGTTTTTTTATAGAAAATTTGTAAATCAAACCGGAAGATATAATCGTATATTAATATGACATATTAATATTTTTTTTTACATTTATAAATGCCAAAGATATTAATTTAAATCATAGCGTTTTTGAAGTTTTTGATTAATCTGAATTGAATTTTAGTTTTAAGTTCAATTTTTTAATTTTAAAAAAAAATTATTATCAAACATAACATTTCTAATATTTATAATTTTATAAAAAGTCATGACTTCGTGAATAGTCACGACTGCTTCAGTCAAAACCGAATTTTAGTTCTACAAGACTCCCGAATCTTTTATAAATATAGATTTGTCATTGAAGAAACTAACAACTCAATTTCCTTTTCGAAAATTCTCTTCTGATTTATCATACAAAACATTCAAAGTAGATTCGGTAGAACGTATTTCTATGATCGTTGAATCTTTTAGACGAAAACAAATTTCTGTGGACACTGCTTGCAGACCGCGATCGAAAAATCGGTATTTATATATATTCCTTTCTATTTATAGTTAAAAATTTATTATACTTCACTGTTATTAGGGGTGGGCAAATAGCGAATATCCGTAAATATTCGACTATTCGTATTCGTATTTTGTATTCGTCGAATATTCGATATTACTATTCGTATTCGTAAATACAGATATTCGTAAATTCAAATATCCGCAAATATTCGGATATTCGTCGGATATCCGTATCCGTAGTAAAATTAATTTTCAAAAAATTTGATAAAGAAGTTCTAAATAATTTACATTTTAGTCCTTAAATTAGGGTTAAAACTTTTATAATTGACATTTTAGTCCTTAAATTTTAAATATAATAACTATTTCTTTATTATCGGAAAATCGATTATAATAATATTTTTTATTTATAATTTGATCCTTAAAGTTAATTTTATTATATATATATATTAAATAAATTATTTATTTAGTATTTACGGATACAAATACTTACGAATAATTGACTATACTATTTGTATTGGTATTTTTCGAATATCTAAATCATGGTATTTGTATTTGTTCCTACGGATATTTACTTTTTCGGATCGAATACGGTTCGAATACGAATCGGATACGAATACTTCGGATATTTTGTCCAACCCTAACTGTTATATATCAACGGATTGTTCCAACAAGATCAACGAAATTCATCTTACACGATTAATCTGATTATATAATCTTTTTAATATTCCACGATCAATTCGATGTTTAATATAAAGATTGTTGAATATCAAATTAATTATTATAAATTAAACATTATAATATGAAAATCTAAAATGAATTATTATATTATAAAATTCAAAATTCTAACCAATATTATTGATAAAATCTAAGACAAAATAATATCAAATTTATCAGGATATATCAAAAAGATGATCTTTCAAGATAAATAAACAAGACGAATAATAAGAACTTTGAAAATAAATTTGAAGAATAAAAATTGAAAGAACTGCAAAGAAGAATTAATATTATCGTTGAAATGTTTGTTTATGTAAAATTCAATATAAGAAATAATATTTATAGCCAAAATATATCATTTATTATTCTAATATACATTCTTCTGAAAATCCATCTTAAAAATAGACCTCTGAAAGTCGAAATATCAATGTTATCATAAAATGAAACATGATTAGAAAATATATTGATTGGAAAATAAAATATAAAGATGAATTTGATATTTGTATAGAATTGATTCACTAAAAAATAAATATAGACGGATCTCAACATACGGATCAACGTATCCGTCCGTTGATATTTTTTGCAATGAATTTTAACCGAAATTAGAAAATTATCAACGACCATTAGTCTATTGTAATCCGTTAGTACTTCCAATAGAAGATCGACGGATAAAATCCGTTGCAAATTTGTAGATGCATCCATTGGAAGGTCGTTGAAAACTGACAATTTAATCCAACAGATGCTCGTTACTCATTGCAACGGTCTTTCATTGGTATTTCCAATAAATCTCGTTGAAAAGGTTAGAATTTTGATGCGTCCGTCGAAATAATCGAACGTTGTATTTTAACGGGCATCCGTTGATATTTCCAACGGGTATCCACTGGAATATTCACTATTTATACAACAAATTCGAACTGTATACCACCAAGCCATCAACACAAAATATATTTTCAAACGATATTGTCTTCTTCAAATAGAGATATATATAGATCGAGAGAGTGGATGTATAGAAGAAAAAATCATAAAACCGAGAAAGTTACCCAAAAATTCTTAAATGTATTAGAGTAGTTCATGAGTTTTGTATCGATACGACCTTTGTGTTAAGAACACGAGACAATATTATGTCTCTGCAAAAGATAAAAAAAATATGAAGTAACACAGTCAAGCAATTGTTTGCAAACACCTGTAGAAGGTGAGTTTCATAGAGAATTATGAAATTTGGTTATTTCATAGTGAAAATTATGGCGTTAGAGATAGTGTGCAAAAAGCACAAGAAAGAAAAAGAAATAAAGCGGTTCACTGTGAAACATCGACGACAAACCCATATATGGAAATAGTGTCCTATGTTTTTCCTGGAGTTGTTGAGCAAACGCATGAAAAGATGTCGAATAGTTAGGCACGTCGATTTTTCAACCTATTGGATGCAGTGAAATAACCTATATATGATGGTTTTCGTGAAGGTCAATCTCTTTTATTATTATCATGAAGATTCATGAGTATAAAAATATATTATAATGTATTTGAAAATTGCATGGATTCATTTTGCAAAAAAAAAGTATGAATATTTATCGAGAAATAATCAAGCTCTTGAGATATATTTTGAAATAAATAATGTTTTAAAAAATTTGGAAATTTCAAATGAGAAAATTGATGTTTGTACAAATAGTTGCATGTTGTTTAGGGGAGAAGATAAAGACCTTTTGGAATGTAAATTTTGCGGTGCAAGCAGATTTCGTCCAAAAAAATCATCTTCACGAAAATAAGTACCATACAAAAATATATTCTATATACATGTAGCAAACATGTTGAGAAAGTTATATGAATAAAAACTATTACGGTAATGAGATGACACGCAGAACATTCGACATGTGAAGGGATGATGCAATATTCATCGAATGACAAGGCTTGGAAGGATTTCAATGAAACATTTTTTGAGTTTTCTTATGAAATGAGAAATGTTTATCTTTGTTTGTGCACCAATGGTTTTAGTCCATATGGACAATTTGGAAGTCAATATTCTCCATGGTCAATGATTTTATCGTCATATAATTTGCCTCTTGATATCTGAAAAAATAATGTTTCTGTCGTTGCTGATTCCAGGACCACACATCCGAAAAAAAGTTTATGTCTTTTTTCAACCTTAATTCATTAATTAATAGATTTGTGGAACACTAGAATTTTTGCTTACGACGTAAGTACGAAGTAACTTTTCACATTGAAAACGGTCTTGTTGTGGACAATTAGCGATTTCTCTATCTATAGATTGTTATTTGTATGGAGCACGTGGGGGAGAGTGGATGTCCATATTGTATGGAAGATACAGATTCATTTTATCTAGTATATGGAAGAAACCATGTTTTTTTATTGTCACAGAAGATTTCTTCCCCGTTCACATACATTCAGAAAAGATAAATATTTTCGAACGAATATGGTACCAAAAAAAGAGACAGCATGCATGCAAAAAAGAATGCAAATACTTTATGAATGATTAAACACGATGAGAGATTTATAAAAATTATTAGAATATGTTGGAGATCATGGATATCGAAAACCATAAAAAAATTGGGTGACCACCGTGAGAAAGCAATAACTCATTCAAAAAGTAAATATAACGTGCTAGTTATGAATAAAAAAAATATTAAAAAGTTTAGTAAATAAATTTTTCTAGAAACTAAGGTATCATAAATGTCTTGAATTTTTTAAGAATAGAAATTTTGTATAGGAAAAGTTATAATGTTTCATTTGATATAAATATAATACGTAAATAGATGATGTAAAAAATTCTCATAAAAAAGAGTAATAAAGGCTAAATGACACCAAACAACCCAACAATCTACAACCATAAATAATCGAGAAATGCTTATTCACACTATTCTTGCATCCATGAAGCAAACATATCTCGAACTAAAGGAAAAAGAACTCTAAAAAACACATAACGGCGAAAACTATTTGAGATACAAAACTTTCAAAGACATACAGATTCCACATAAGATAAACATAGCACAAAAAACACATCGACACAAATACAAATGGAAAATTGATTCCATCCAAAGGTAACTATATAACTTAGAAAAAAACCAACATCGCAACAACAAAATAAAGCGATAAATTCGAATCTAAATCACAAAAGACTGAAATCGTTCACATATTCAACATAGACGAAAATATAGGATAATCTAAACTCGAACAAATCAAACAAAATTTTCACAACGACACAGCACAATAAAAAATCCCCAAAACAAAAGAGCTTTTGAATGGTGATTCCAAATTGAGATTCCAAATAAACTCTTTCTAAATCATCCGTCAGTTAGAAGAAAATGAAAAATAAAACAAAACAATCGAACGACCCACGATTCAGCTCCAAAAGCGCAAGCAACAAACATATTTGACGACCAACAATCTGTCAATCCATAAAAAAAATATCGAACTATCGATATTACGACATGTGTCAGTATCACCTCTTTTGAGTGGAAAATATAACGTTATCTATACATTATTTTTTTATAAATTAGTTTTTAAATTTAATTATATTTTATTTATAGAAAATTATTTTCTTAATCTCAACTTTTTTAAGTTTAAAATTTTATTTTATATTTATATTGTTTTATAATATTACTTATTTATTATTTTGGAAAAAAGTTAATTTTTGGTATTATAACCTTTTCAGAAAAATTTAAAACCACGGGACAAACCTTCATAATTAAAAAAATTTGATTAGGATGAACCGAACTGATTTTTTTATCTATATAAAATATACACTCGATTGGGTTGGAAAAACATTTTATTTATTTTATTTGTGCCTTTATTGATGACGCGTCGGTCATTTTGATGTCTTTTGTTCTTTTTAATTGAAAAGTGTTTATCGTTATCCGAAATGGCAAGAAACGTTGGTGTTTCTTTAATTTTTTTAATTATAAAGTTCAATTTTTGCAATGAACAAGATTAATTGGTGAAATTTCAAAATTATTTCTATAGGGTTAAATTGTTTCAAAAATACATTTCGTTGAAAAAAAAATTTCAATTTCAAATCAACCCTTAAATATTGATAATCTCATATTACATTTGTCGACAAATTTTTTCTCTGTGCATCTCGATTTCTCTTTCTACTGTGGCGCGAAAAATAACTGTTCTCCCACACCACGACAGATTCGGCGAGAGTAGTTTGAAATCGGCATCAGATTCGCTGCTAATAGGTTGAAATTGTTTGTTGTCAACAAAGAAGCTTGCAATTAAGCAGGTTCCGCAGAAAAACTATTGTATTGGGTCACACAGTCTTAAGGGTCCAAGTGTCGCAGGGGTAAAGGAGTCGCAAAGGGGTCAAAGGGTCGCAGGTTTTAGGATAGGGTCGCAGAGGGTAAAAGGGTTGCAGGGGTCCAACGGTCGCAGAGGTAAAAGGGTCGCAGAGGTACAAGGGCGCACGGGTCCAAGGGTCATGGAGCCTCATACGACCTTTGCGACCCATGTGGACATTGCAACTCTTCCGGCCATTGCGACCCTTGCAACCCATTTGTCCATTTCGACCCTTGCGACCATTGCGACCCTTCCGGCCATTGCGACCCATTTGTCCCTTTCGACCATTGCGACCCATTTCGACCCTTCCGACCATTGCGACCCTTTCGATCATTGCGAATCCTTGCGACCCATTTGTCTATTTCGACCCTTTCGACTAGTCTTTTCAATGTCAGACTAATGTTTTTTTCCAGGTGCTAGCTATGTTTTTTATTTTACCAATGCCACATTCAAGACCATTGGGACACGTCTCTGTTACCCCTATATTAAAAGGTTCTTTAATGTGATCAATACATGCACCTTGGTCATTCTTTGTATTTAGTGTATTTCTGGAATTTTATGAGTCCATTTATTTTTCATTAAATATGAGTTTATAAATAAAGGAGAAAAAAATCGAAAAGCTACAACAATTTGTAGCACCAAATCATCTCTTGTTTCGAGTCTTTCATTCTTTCAAAAGGGGTATTTCTAACATCTAACCCTAAATTCTCTGAAAAATCCTTGTTATCTTTGTGACCATTTTGACCTTCGTCACGAAGGTCAAATGGTCGACCCAGGGCATCGTGCTGTCTATTTGTTACTCAAGATCTTGGTAATCGTCGGACTCGGTCTCTATGCAGATATACACAAGTACTTACAACGTGGATGGAGGACTTTGTGATGTATCTGTACTACATAAGGTCTTGGTAATCGGTGGACTCAGACATCAAGCTGTATCTGCGTTACCTAAGGTCACGGTTGAAGGTCAACTTGGATAAGACGGTGAGTCACACACGACTCTCCTTACGGGGGAGGGCTCCGATGTGTCTCTAAATTCGGAAAATTTGACCTTTTTTCTTTCCTTTTTTTTGAACTTCTTTTTGCCTTTTTTTTTAACCGTTGTGACCTTTGAAACTTTATTTAACCTTGTGTAACTTTTGTGACCTTTGTAACCTTTGAGACCTTATGTAATCAATATTTAAACGTTGAAAATGTCTTATTTTGCATCTATTGTTCGTAAGATTATGACCCATCGACTCATGCGACCCAATATGACCCGTTATGCGACGTTCAATCGGATTAAATTAGAATCAGGTTTAAACGGGAACCTATCCGATGCAGGCGACCACAAATGACCCTTGTACAACTCATGCGACCACACATGACCCATGTACGACTCATGCAACCACATATGACCCTTGTACGACTCATGCGACCACATATGACCCAT
>CM071872.1:34321471-34344759 GCA_036759665.1 Gynandropsis gynandra | reverse complement strand
ATGGGTCGCAAGGGTCGTATGAGGCTCTGTGACCCTTGGACCCGTGCGACCCTTGTACCTCTGTGACCGTTTGACCCCTGCAACAACGTACCGAATATTTAAAAAAACAATGTACCAAATGTTTACATCTACCATTCCAAAAAAAAAAACAATGTACCAAATATCAAGTTAGTCTTCTTTGGGTTTTCCATTACTAAATATATCAGTCGCCATCTTCTCACGCATGGAAGTAACCTGGTCGTCGTAAATTAAGTGAAACATATTCCTATTTTTCAATAACGAGGCTTCTACGAATTTGTAGGAGAAAACACCACAGTCATTCCCGCTTTGGTTCTGTGACAGACCTTCATAATACTCATACTTCCATTCATCTTCTCTAGAAGCCAAAGAAGGAAACCCTCCGAGAATGAGCATCTTGGGGACAACTTTTCTTATCTTCTCAATCACCGGATCGATATGTGTTTCCTTAAGCTTCATTGGCAGTCGTATACCGTGATGCATCGGGTTTTGAAATCCGTTTTGATGTCTACCCAATGACATCCTACCCATCGATTATTGTCCGTTGAAATGTTTAGAACCGAGACAAAACCTTCATAATCACTAATTGGTGTCTTCCTGCTTCTGAATGGATACTTGTCATTCAAAAAATCACTAAGCATTTCTGGCAAAGTTTCCATATCCTCGTAGATCCACATCGAGATCGTCTGCATGAAAGCAACAGGACAAACGTAATAATTCTGATTCGCGTGGGATTCAATGCCGAGCGAGAAGACAACACCATCAACGCCTCATCCGATTGCTGCAAAAAAAATTAACACACATGAATACATATGACACCAAACTCTGTGAACCATACGTTGGCCTTTCATATAATCTCCCAAAACTTTGGCCCCAAAAAATATCTAGCTCAGATTTCCACCACCGCTCATGTCGAGGTACCTTTAGGAACCAATATAGATTAGTCAACTTTTCACTGCTAGCGTAAATGAAGGAATGAAATCGGTTTATCAAGCCCTTTACTAATCCTTAGGATTCCACACAAACTCCTCTTCCCCTTCAGGTTCTTGAACCACTATTCTTGCTCTTTTCGCCGGCGGAGGTTCAATATATGGCGCAGACTCCTTCGATAAAGGTCCAGCACCTGCATAAAATTTATTTCATTAAACATATTCCAACTAATGCGACCAATGTGACCCATGCACCCCATGCAACCAATGCGACCTATGCGACCTCAAATGACCGTACTTACTTGGTGGTGCTGGAGTATCCTTGGCAGGAACATCGTCGGCGACGTCATCGGCAGGACCCACTCCCACTAAGTATCTTTAGTGTGCACTTCTTCGACAGGATCCACTGGAGCATCTGCATAAAATTATTTCATTCATTAGACTCATCGTTCGTTACATTGATTATGTAACACCTGCGACCCATTCGACTTTAGCGACCCATTGACCCATGCGACATATGAAACCATGCGACCCATGCGACTCTAACGACCCTGCGGCTTATGCGACCCTACGACTCTAACGATCTTACGACTTATATATCTCGATGGAAATTGACACTCAAATGACCTTTTTACTAAATATTACTTACTTGGTTGAACTCCATCACGAGCAATGTTTGCCAAATCCTCTTCTGAGCCATCTCCACTTGGCTCTTTTCTTGACAGTGGATTTGGACGTCAAAGGAATTCAAAACAAAATCACTAACAGTGTCGGAAGATTGGTTTTCGGTGATGTTAAATGTTTCACGACATTTCACGACAGCCTTTGATTTTGGATTATGAATCCCGGTATCCCTTAGAAGGTCTCTTACGACGTTGATGATTCTCTTCTCCGATTTCTTTATTTCCCCTATTAATTTCTGCTCCAGTGTCAGAGGGACTGCAACATCAGCATCAACATTACTCACGCTCTCCTTTCTCTTAGTCCCTTTTTCCTTCTCCTTTTTTGATCACCAAGAACTGTTTTTCGTGTCAGCAATTCTTGCTTACGAATATCCTCCCAACAAATACCCTTCGGATTTCTACAAAGATGTTTCATCCATATCTGAACATCGAGATCGTCCCAACCCTCGTAATCCTCCAGATCAGAACGTAAAGCTTCCTCTTCGTGTTCAGCACGAAGAATACTTAGAATATCCTGAAAAACAAAAAATAACCATTATTACCCTCTGTGACCCTTGTTTCCCTTGTGAACCTTGTGTAATTGTTACCTTAGAATCTCCAATCTGCCTTATCACATCTACATAATTCGGGTTAAAATTGGATGTAACCATCTTCTTGCACATTCTTGGGCATGATCGATGCGCATCCACAACCTCAACATACCATCCATTCCGCCCAAACTAAGAATGGTTTCGAATGTAAGTAACTGAAACATTAAAACAAAATGATAAGAATGCAAAAAAGTACGAAAACATTCAAGTTATTCGAATAATATATACAACTTACCATTAGTGGGATCATGAAACCGCCAGAATACCATTTTGGTTTCGATGATTCCCCGCTAACGTGCTTGTGGCAAGTATCTACAATCTTCTCGAATGTGTAACGACCCCATGGAAAGCTTTCACAAAATTCCAATTCATTAACCATGTCAAATGAGATCATGACTGATAGAGTTTTTTGCTGAAAGCTTGTGAGTCATAACTTACGCCAACAACATCAAAGTTGCCAACTTCTTCTGGTCGTCGGAATTCTTCAGCCTGAATGTGACACCCATCATGAACTCACATCCTATGGGATATGGTCCGCATTTCAATCCGAAAATTAGTGCGTGCTCCACTATAGAGTATCGGATGGGAATGTCGTTTATGACAAACCACAACTCCGTCTTGTCCCGTATAATCACGGAATGATTTAGTATGACAGACATTTGAACCTTCGTCAATGTGGAGTCACGTTGTAAATGGAATAAATGCCTAAATTGTGACTCATTCTCGAAGTAATGCAACTCGTGTTCATCTAAGATTCCTCTCAGCCTCCTTATTGTCTCGTGAGGATAACACTTGGTGGTGATCTTTGGCATTCTGTCAATATGCTTGAATTCATACACAAACTTCGGCTTTGGCGCCACCTGCAAAATGACTAATTACGAATACATTATACTTCTACCGACTTAAGCGACCCATGCGACTCGTCCGACTAATGCAACTCAACCGATTCAACCGACTTGTGCGACCCATGCGACTCAGCCTACCCATGCGACCCATGCGACTCAAACGACCCTCAGACACTCTGCGACACTCAACCGACTCACTGAGACTCAACTGACCCACGCCTTGCGACCTATCCCATTCATTGAGTCGAAGATGGTCATGCAACTCCTACGACCTTTGTTACTCAACTAACTCACTGAGT
The DNA here is from genome assembly GCA_036759665.1 of Gynandropsis gynandra. NCBI lineage: Eukaryota > Viridiplantae > Streptophyta > Magnoliopsida > Brassicales > Cleomaceae > Gynandropsis > Gynandropsis gynandra. The sequence goes on along the minus strand of CM071872.1, from coordinate 34,341,395 downwards.
CGAAGATGTTCATGCAACTCTTGTGACCCTTGCAACCTAACCGACTCACTGACACTTACCCATTTTAAATCAATAAACCATTTTGTGACTCGAAAGCTTACAAAATCCTAAAAATCGATCTACTTACACTTATTGACGCCATTGAAGATTGACTTGTGCTCTCTTCGTCACTGCTGTTGCTGATTCTAGCCATTTTCCTTCCCGCCAACTTCAAATCGATCCCTATCAAGTTTGACATCACTTATTTCTTTCTTACTATAAACTTTTAAATAGGTTTCACGTCGAAAAACTGTTCGACTTTCTCGTTTGACAGTTTTTCACGTCGAAAAACTGTCGAACGTGAGTTTTTTCACGTTCGAATATTAAGGACAAATTTATCTTTTTTTCGGATTTAATAATTATTTTAGGGAATAATATTTTTGAAGTGGTTTAAATATAAATAAATTCAATAATAAGTGAATAAGTGAACGATTAAACTACTGGTAAAGGACAGATAATTATAGCAGTCAGGAAAAAACGGATTGTTATTATGAATTATGATTAAAAAATGAATAAATGAAGAAGTCTAGAGCCTTAGTGAGTCACTCAACACACATATAACAATGAAAAGCAACAACTAACAGAGTTGTCTAAATGTGAGGTTTATAATTAAGAGAGAGAGAGAGATAGACGATGGAAGAAGAAGGAACAAGCAAAGGCTGTAAAGAAGACAACAACACAAACGTCAACGCAAGATTGTCGTCTCTCTTGTCCAACGCAGAACGCGATTTTCTTCTCTCCCCAACCGGCGATCAGGTCCCTCTCGCTCTCTCTCTCAATCTTTCACTCCTCACTTTCTGATTTCTCTGGCGACAGGTGAAAGTTTCCGATCTGGAAGGAAGCACCGTGGGCTTATACTTTGCTGCGAATTGGCAACCCCAATGTCGAATTTTCACAAACCTCCTTACCCAAATCTACAACCACCTCAACGCATCTGCATCCGCAAACGCAAACACAAACGCTGTTTTCGAAGTTGTCTTCGTCTCCTCGGACGAAGACTCCTCTGCTTTCTCTGCCTTCCGGGCATCCATGCCTTGGCTTTCTCTCCCTTTTTCTGACCTCCCCACTAAGAAATCGCTCTCCCAACGTTTCCAAGTTGAAGCTATTCCCTCACTGGTTATTCTCCTCCCCGGCGGCGGCGGCGGCGGTGGTGACGGCCAAGATGGGGTTGTGCTCGACGGAGTGGAGATAGTTTACCAGTACGGAGTGGAGGCGTTCCCGTTCACGAGGAACAAAATTGAGGAGTTGGAGAGGAGGGAGCGTTTGCGGCATGAAACGCAAACGCTCGTCAACTTAATGACCCATCGCGACAGGGATTATGTCTTGGCTCATCCGGACAACACCAAGGTAACTCTCCTTCGATGTTATATGTATGCTTATAATGTTATTGGTTAATTTTTATGCTTAAATTATACTTTTGTTACGTTTAGAACGTCTGGTTCCTGTGAGTTTCAACGGTTTTTTGAATGTTATATGTATTACTTTTTCGTTCAAAATAAATTTTTTCACAATTAATTATCAAAAATTAATATCTAAATAAATTTTTTGAATATTCTCAATTTACGAATATATAAAATTTTATCATATAGATGGTTACGTTCTCAATTTTTTGGACTTTGTTTTAGATTATCATAAAAAATTTCAAAGTTTATACATTAAAAATGGAATGGAAATTTATGACCTATTATTAAAATTTTTAGGCAATTTGTGAAAATCGAATATTTGATACATACCCCAACATATTGAGTGTTGTATTTGTTACGGACAACTGTGATCTTTAAAGATCTCCTATTTTATGAAAAGTGTATATTAATCCGAGTATTTGGAAAACAAAATTGAATTAGACTCCATGAGAAAACAAAAAACATTATAGTGTTTTTGTATACTACTAGTAAGAATTATTAAAAAAAAAAACACTAATACAACATCTAAACAAAAATAACGAACCAAATCTTACAAATATTAGAGTTTAATGAAAAGGAAACAAGTGCAAGAATATAGTAACATACGTAAATATGAAACAAAATTAAAAAAAAAACAGAAAAAACCATGTATATAAGGAAATAAATATATTGAAAACACACCCACATATATATATGGGGTAAGACAGTATATGTAAATTATATGATCTAAGAGACTTGTTTTTAGTTAGTGGTTTTTTATTATGAATCTTTCTCTATTTTTTAAACATTCTTATTATAATTGAGTTGATAAATAAAAGAAAATAGAAATTACCCAAAAAGAGGGTAACATGTCTTAAATTTTCGAGAATTAATGTAAATTAAATAATAAATTAAATCATGGTTGCAGGTCCCAGTGTTGAGTTTAGTTGGAAAGACCGTGGGATTATACTTCTCGGCACAATGGTGTTACCCTTGCACAAGATTCACACCAAAGCTTATCTCATTATATCACAAAATTAAACAAACCCTACAAAATACCCAAAATACCCCTGCTGTCCGTGGAGAAGAAGACTTCGAGATCGTCTTCGTTTCCAGTGACCGTGACGAGCGTTCCTTCCAGTCCTATTTCAACACCATGCCGTTTTTCGCTCTACCAAACGGCGACGCAACCATCAAGGCATTGGCGAAACACTTCGACGTCCGTGACATCCCCTGTTTGGTCATCCTCGCGTACCCCTTCACGCTCCGGCGTATCGAGTCGCTGGAGCAAAAGATCAACGATGCCGCGAGGAATCTTCCGACTACCGTGAGTCACGTGGGTCACACCCGCCACCCGCTAAGCCTTGTATCGGAAGGGTCAGGTGGTGGTCCGTACATATGTTGTGGGTGCGACGAGCAGGGCTCGGGCTGGGCTTACCTGTGTCTCGAATGCGGGTATGAGGTGCACCCTCGGTGCGTTAGAAACGTTGACGGTGATGAATTGGAGGGCCTAGATGGATCAACAGTCAGGATGTAAAGAGGACTATATAAATGATGATATGATATCGTGATCGTGACCAATTTTATTATGTTTTTTTATGACATACTTAATATTTAATAATATGTGATATTAATATTAGGGGTGGGTAAAAAAATGTTGAAGTATGATTCAAAGTTAGTTTTTTAATTTAATCTTTGCAATAAACCACATTTATTGTGGTTTCTTCTTTATAGCTAGACTTAGTTATTTGGGTTTTTTTTTCAGTTTTCTGCATAGGGTTAGAGAGTATGGGTTGATTGGACCATCCTACAATTTCTATAAATATGATGTTATCACGTTATTGAAAAAAATAAGAGAACAAAAAAACTCTAGAATACTTACCTACTGTCTGTGTGCAATCTTCTAATTTTTTCCAACAATTTTGGTATCAGAGCTCGGGTTTCGGTTCTTTGTTGTTTTCATAAAAACAAAAACAGTAAGCAGTGGTAGCAAAATGTAGCAAATCAGCAGGCGCATCAGTATCTCAATTTCAATTCAAACATGGGTTTGATTCACACTCTATGTTCTGAGAAATAAGTGAAAGATTCATTAAACTGCGAAACCTCTTGATTGATCTGACCAGACGCTTGCTTTTTCCCGCGTGACCCAATTTTTTTTTCTCTTTATCGGTCAAGAAAGACAAGAAAATTTCAGGGTAGCAAACATTCTCTAGAATTTCTCTTAGATTCGAACCCATAGAACCTTTCATCACAGAGATGTATCAACTGTCTTATTAAAGAAACTTAGTTTTAAGAACAAATTAGAATCATTAGGGACTCGCTTTTGTTAATGTCGCTTTACTTGACTTGAAAAGCTTAAGTTGACTAGAACTTCGTTCGTGACCTCATTCCATTTTTCAAAGGTGAAAAGTATCACCTGTGGAGTCTTAAGATGAGTCTATGTTTCGATCTCAAGAGCTTCGGGATCTGGTGGAAAATGGTTTTCTAGACGCAGATCCGGAGGAGCCTAACCAACGGTTACGGGAGAACCGTAAGAAGGATGCAAAGGCCTTGTTCCTCATTCAATCGGCACTAGATGAGGACATACTTTCTCGAATTTCTACAGTGGGTACAACTCATGAAGCATGGGAAATCCTGAAACAAGAGTACATGGGAGATCAAAAGGTAAACTCTGTTAAGTTACAAACTCTTCGTCAAAAGTTTGAAACCCTTGCAATGAAAGAAACTGAGTCAATACAAGATTATTTGGCAAGAGTTTCTTCTATTGTTAATCAGATGAAGTCATATGGTGAATTTCCAAAAAATTGAGCCATTGTCAGCAAAGTTCTTAGAAGTTTAACCCCGAAGTTTGAGTTTGTGGTTCCTGCAATCATTGAGGCAAATGATTTAAGCACTTACACCTTTGATGAAATGATGAGTTCTTTGATAGCTCATGAGGACAGACTTGGTAGAATCTATGAAAAGTCCGAGGAGAAAGCTTTTCAGGTGAAAGGAGAGTCCTCTGGACTGAAAAATGGTCGTAGTTTCGGAGCTGGAAGAGGCCATGGTAGATCTGGAGGTCGAGGAGACCATGGAAGAGGTAGAGGCAGAGGTCGTTCAGTCTCTTGCAAGCAGTCCTACAATAGAGGTAATAATAAGAGCAATATTCAGTGCCATTACTACAAGAAATATGGTCATATGCAGACTGATTGCTGGAAAAAACAAAATGAAGAGAAACAAGCCAGTTTTGTTGAGCTGGAAAAGGAGGAACTCAGACTTTTTATGGCATATAAAGCTGAGGTTATGTCCCCTAATGTTTGGTATTTGGACAACGGGTGTTCTAATCACATGATAGGGATTAAACCATCATTTAAGGAGTTGAATGATTCATATAAGCTGAAAGTGAAGCTTGGAAATGACAAAGAAGTTCAAGTGGAAGGCAAAGGAACCGTGGTTGTCAACGATGGTAAGGATACAACAAACTCCTCTATGATGTTTATTACATTCTCGATTTAGCTCAGAACCTGTTAAGCATTGGGCAATTGATGGAAAGTGGTTTTTCTGATATCTTTAATGGGAATTCTTGTGAGATTAAAGATAAGGAATCTGGTATGACATTAGCAAATGTGAAAAAGACTGCAAATAATCTGTTTCCTTGGAAATATCATCTCTTGAAAGGCATGTTCTTGTGGCTAAAGATTCTGTTGGTTCTAAGTTATGACATCTAAGTTATGGGCATTTGAATGAGAATGGGTTGAATTTGTTGAGTCAGAAAGAGATGGTTATCGGTTTGCCAAATATTGATTCTCTTGATTTATGTGAAGGCTGCATTTATGGGAAACAAACTCGCAAGTCATTTCCTATAGGAAAAGGAAGGAGACCCATTGAATGTCTTGAGATTATTCATGCTTGCTTGTGTGGTCCAATACAAACTGCTTCTCTTGGAGGCAACAAGTACTTTTTGTTGTTTACAGATGATTTTAGAAGGATGAGCTAGGTATACTTTCTGCATTCCAAGGGAGAAACATTTGGAATGTTCAAGAAGTTTAAGGCACTCGTTGAGAAACAAAGTGGACAGCAAATCAAAGTGTTGCGTACAGACATAGGCGGAGAGTTTTTTTCCAACGAATTAAGAGAGTTTTATGTAAAAGAAGGGCTACATCGCGAGCTTACTATGCCTCGCACACCGGAGCTGAACGGTGTTGCTGAAAGGAAGAACATAACAATTGTTGAGATGGCAAGGAGTATGATGAAGGAGAAAAATCTGCCAAACCATTTTTGGACAGAAAGTGTGAAGACAACAATGTACCTGCTAAACATTTCTCCTACAAAAGTTGTCATGAACAGAACTCCATACGAAGCATGGTGTGGGAGAAAACCTGTGGTAAGTCATCTAAGAGTTTTTGGCAGTGTTGTCTACTCTCTTATTGATGCTCATAACAGAAGAAAATTGGATGAGAAATCTGAAAAATGCATATTCATTGGCTATTGCTTGCAATCTAAAGGATATAGATTGTATAACCCTGTGAATGGCAAGATTGTTGAGAGCAGGAATATTATCTTTGATGAGGACGCAACGTGGAGTTGGCGTGAAGGAGAAAATGGTAAACTGAAGTTTTCCAAGAAAATAATTATGAACAACAAGCAACTCAACTTCTAGCAAGTCCTGTTCGTGTTAGTGATGAACGAAATTCAAGCTCGACACCTCCTAGAAAATTCAGATCTTTGTAGGAGATTTATGAGTCATCTCAAGCACTTGTTATTGCTGATCCAGAAACTTTTGCTGAAGCAGTTGAAAAAGAAGAGTGGCGCAATGCAATGGAAGAAGAGATAGCAGCTATCGAGAAGAATCGAACGTGGCAGCTAGTTGAACTTCCTGAAGGTAAACATTCAATTGGAGTGAATGGGTGTTTAAAAATAAATATTTGGCAGATGACAGCATACAAAAGCATAAAGCGAGGCTCGTAGCTAAAGGGTATGCTCAAGAATATGGTATGGATTATGAAGACACTTTTTCACCGGTGGAAAGGTTCGAAACCGTAAGAATCTTACTTGCCTTAGCAACTCATTTGCATTGGCCAATATATCAATTTGATGTCAAGTCGGCCTTCTTGAATGGAGAGTTGTTGGAAGAAGTATATGTTGATCAGCCTGAAGGTTTCATAATTGATGGCAAAGAAAGGTATGTTTACAAGCTGCATAAAGCATTGTATGGGCTTAAACAAGCGCCGAGGGTTTGGTACAACAAGATCAATTCCTATTTTGCAGAAACTGGTTTTGAAAGAAGCAAAAGTGACCCTAATCTCTACACAAAGAAGCAAAATGGAGGTGACATTCTTATTGTTTGCTTGTATGTTGATGATATGATTTATATGGGATCTAATGCCTCACTTGTAGCTGTTTTCAAAGCTAGCATAATGAACAAGTTCGAAATGTCAGATCTTGAAGCTAGCATGATGAAAAAGTTTAAAATGTCAGATCTAGGGCTACTGCATTTCTTTTTAGGTCTTGAGGTACAACAGGTGGAAGATGTAATTTTCGTCTCTTAAAAGAAGTATGCAAGAGGTTTGTTGGAGAAATTCGATATGTCTAACTGCAATGAAGCAATAACTCCTATGAATATTAATGAGAAGCTGCAAATGGAGGATGGGACATAAAAAGCTGATGAAACAAAGTTCAGAAGCCTAGTTGGAGGTCTCATTTATCTTACTCATACAAGACCATACATTTCTTTTGTTGTTGGTGTGATTTCTAGGTTTATGCATTGTCCTACGAAGCAACATTATGGGGCAGCAAAGAGATTGTTGAGATACATTGTTGGAACAACAGATTTTGGCTCATGGTACAACACAAGTTCAAAATTTAAATTGATTGGTTTCACGGACAGCGACTGGGCAGGTTGTTTACAAGACAGAAAAAGTACATCGGGATATGTTTTTTCTCTTGGAACATGGACGGCGTGTTAGAGTTCAAAGAAGCAAGTTGTGACAGCTCTATCTTCCTCAAAAGCTGAATACACAGCAGCTACTTCATCGACATGTCAAGCAGTGTGGTTACAGAGGATTCTATCAGATATCAAGCAAGAACAAGAGGAGGCAACTACTATTTTCTGTGATAACAAAGAAGCTATATCAATGACCAAAAATCCAGCATATCATGGGAGAAAAAAGCATATCGACATCAAAATTCATTTCATCAGAGATTTGGTCAGAGAAGGTTCAATTGTTCTCGAATACTGCAACACAAATGAGCAGATTGCAGATGTTCTAACCAAGGCATTATCAAGAGACAAGTTCGAGTATTTCAGGAACAAGCTTGGAGTATGCGACTTTGAATCAAAGGGCAGTGTTGAAGCATGATTCAAAGTTAGTTTTCTAACTTAGTCTTTGCAATAAGCCACGTTCATTGTGGTTCCTTCTTTGTAGCTAGACTTAGTTATTTAGGGGGATTTTCTATTTTCTGCATAATTGTAGGGGTTAGAGATTGTGGTTTGATTGGGTCATCCTACAATTTCTATAAATCTGATGTTATCACGTTATTGAAAAAATAAGAGAATAAAAAATTCCAGAATACTTACCGACTGTCTTTGTGCACTCTTCTGATTTTTTCCAACCAAAAAACCCGCATGTCTCGGTTCGAAACTTGTCCCGAATCCGTAAAAAATTATTCATATCCGTGGGTGTGGGTTCAGATAATATTTTTCATTATCCGTGGGTTCGGGTTCAGAACGGATATTTTAATTTCACAAACGTGAATATGCGGATACTCGAAAATATTTACAAAAAACCCCTAATATTTTCATAAATGACCTAAATACCCTAATATTTTCATAAATTATCTAAATACCACCATTATACCATTACTTTATCCTCCCCTTTTAGCGCTCCTCTCTCTCTGCAGCCGTCAACCTTTCCTCTCTCTCAAACCCGTCTCCTCTCTCTCTCTGCAAGCCACACCAACCTCTTACCTCTCTTTGATCCCTCTCCTCTCTCTCTCTCATCCCTCTCCACTGTTTCTGGTGCATTGTGTTGGTTGCCTCTCGTTGCTCGCCACTCGCCGTCTCTTTAGCTGATCCATCTCTGCAAGCATCGCCCTCCGCTCGCCGCTCGCCGTCTCCTTACCCGATCGATCTTTGCAAGCGTCTCCCTCCTATTATTATTTGTGGATTTTTTTATGGGACGGGTATTCACGGGTTCTGAAAATTTTGGCGGGCTTTTGCGGGTATCCGAACATCGAATACCTGCACCTTCGGGGTATGAGTACGAGTACTAAAGTCAATTACCCGTGTGGAACAGATTCGGGGTACGGGTAGTGAAAATCTCGCAGATATCCACGGATGCCCACCCCTAATTAATATATTGAGATATATGTTTGATTTTTTTGTACTGAATAGGGTTTTTTTATTTTATTTGCTTTTAAATTCATAAAAAACAGTTTTAAACTGAGCATGTAAATATATATATATATATAAATAAATAAGGAGTTTTTCTTCCTCTCATGTTGCCACTCTCATGTTGCCATGTAAGCAGAGGTAGGAAAAAACCCCTTTGCATTAACGACCAAAAATATTAAAAAAACACATAAAGTTGAAGTTCAACGTCTCTCTCATCTCCTCTCACCTCTTTCAACGGAGTTCGGGGTTGGTTAGCGGGTTTCGGACGGTGGGATTGAGTTTCTGGTACAGTTTCATGATCGTCGACAACAAGTATGTTTTACTTTGACCCATTACAATTATATATTTATTGTTTCGGTAAATGTTAGTGCTGCCTTAATCCCCAAATTTGGGAATTTCCTCTGAAATTTGTTAAGGGTTCAGATTGGATCGAATCAAAGATAACAATGGTGACATTCTTCTTCCCGGCGAAGGAAAGCTACGGTCATGGCAATCTCCGGCGGGAGAATCTCATTTTTCACTTTGGCCCTCCTTCATCGTATATTTTCTCTCTCTAATTTCCTCACTTCTCTCTTTCTCACTGTTGTTTCACTATTTGGTTGATTCTCTGTTCAGTGGCAAAACCTCTCTGCATTTTCAATATGCTTACAATGTGGCGAGCGATTTCTCTGCTTCTGCAAATCCTTATGTTGTCTTCATCTGTCATCGAAGAAGGATGAAGAGAAATCCTCTTTTCCTATGTGAGGTATCTTATCTCCGTTCATTTCTCTATTTCGTACATTTATGTTTGAACGTTTCTGACAAATTACGTGGGAATAAGTCTGTTCTGACCTTGAATTTACACCGTTAACACGAATTACTACCTAAATTGTTGTGATTAGAGCACGATTTTCCGATCAAAAGAGACCCACGAACACTGACAAGAAGGGCAAAGGATCAAACTGGAGAATTCAAAGAAGGATCAAATTTTGTGTTCCTCCTAGGTCTCTGGAAGATTGGGATCTTTATTCTCTGAGTGTTGAGAATGAACAAATGTTCTTGAGGGTTTAGAGACTCTCTTGTAAAATTTTACAGAAGATAAAACGAAATTGATTCAACAAAGTTAATGAGAGTTGTCTCTCTGCTCCTTTTTATACTTATGTGGATGTTTGTTTTGATTTGATGAAAGCAAACTCCAATTTTCCAGGGAATCGATTCATCATCCAATGTCTTCGATCATATTCAGATGAAGTAAGGAATAGAACGTTCAAACCCCTCTCTTTGATCCATTAATAGGTTGGAATGTAAGCAAGTAATGGATGAATTTTGTGATTTTCCGACTGAGAAATTCTGAGATATTCAATGAAGGTATGCAGATGATGATAAAGGCATAAGGGAGTACTTTACTGCATTTTATCTTCATGTTAGTGTCCCTGCCGTGGTTGTAATTGATATTTTGGTGACTAATTTAGTGAATGGTAAGCTCTTTTATATATATTCTTACAACTGATCTTTGATAGGATCGACACGAATCTGTGTTGAAATCTTTGAATAGTTGAATAGGAAGTATGAGGAGAGGCAAAAATATTCTCGGGCCAGAGACATGGCAATGGTCAGAACTCTTGCTCTATGTCACAATGCCATAGTGGATGCTAAGTGAGTGACAATTTGCTTTTTCACAAGGATATGTTGAAAAAGATTGAAAGCTGAAAATGTATTGATGTTTCAATAGGAAAGCTCCTTGGTTTCCTCATGGAACAAAATCACTATTTGTTAATATATTAAAGTTATTAAGACATTTCTTAGCATGGTTTCCTCTTGGAACAAAATCCCTAGAGAAAAGATAAGAAATATTCCGCATACATGATCTCTATTTATAGATAAATAGGATTAAAATTTATTCAATATGAAGAAAAATTGAATGGATTTAATAGCAACAACACAATCATTATTTTAATAATTTTATATTTATAATGCATATAAAATGAGAATAACAGAACAATCAAATACTATTTTAACAAGATCTAAATATAAAAAGAAGGTTCAAAATATTTAAAAAAAATCAATTGGATAACTTTTGTTTTTTAAATTTGGTTTATATTTAAAAATTCATTTAGATCAAACCAAATTAGTTATTATTATATTAGAATTGTTGGATATCAAGATTTGGTTTATATTCAAGAAATTAATTGACTGATCAATCATTTGACGTCATATATGTTGGTGGTTAGTATAATTATATCAACAATGGCTCGGGATATTCATTGTTTGTTAACCAACTGAAAAATGTTACATTTCGGCCATTTTATTTCAATGATGTTTTTGGATAATTTTAAAATTGGAATAAATCAGTTTAGTTTGGAGAAAATGATCCTCAAATTTTTAAAATGATTATTATAAATTTTTTAATTGTTAAAACTGCTAAGCAATATATAATTTTAAAATTTTATTATAAGATAAAATATTAATTTTAAAATCTTATCTTAATATTATCATGTATCACTTGTATTTTCTTAATGCGATAAAACAAATTTCATATAAAATTTGATACTTGATATTTTATTTAATAATAATATTATCATTATTTAACAATATCAGTTTTTAAATGATGTTAAGTGAAAATGAAATCATTTTAAAATTATTTTAACATATTGGTTTAATCTATAAATTCATATCACTATCTTTTAATCTAATATTTGAGACTATTGGTTTTTATGTTTTAATATATTTTCCAACGTTACATTGAAATTCAAATTATGTGTTTCTTCCATATACAATATGAAAATTCTTTATTATAATAACTAGAAGATACCCGCGCTACGCGCGGATTTATGATAATTTAAATATATTTATCTTGCAGTTTATTTATATATAATGTTGTATTCCTTATATTGGTACGATGATTGCTAAAGAAATTATCATAATCGTGACAAGCGTTATTCCCAAAATGTTAAACAATATAACAAAACAAATTGTGTCTTAACATTTATAAAAGATTTATTATAATTTCATGTCATTACATGTTTGTTTTCTAAATGTATAAATAAGGTGTTTTACCACTTCGACAATTGTTATCTACAAGGATCTACACCAATCAAAATGTGAAGATAATCCGATGAACAATGATCCCAATCGAGGAATATATAGATAGCACAACATCTTAGTCCGCTAATCTACCATTCCATTGGTATGCTTTACTGTTTGTGTTCAATTTTTGTTTATATATTGAAATTTTAGGGATTCCAATGAATTTAAGAAAGATTATTCCGAGCTCGCCCGATTGAAGGAAATGCATAAGGGACACGATCGGGCGACCAAACGATGAAGTTTCTCTAATTCCCTTTTTTCAATTGATGATAGTTGTGTGTTCTCTTCACCAGGGTCTGGCCTAGGCATATGAGTTTCTCTGATTCTGGCGTTGGATATGTTCCATCTTATTGGATGGCACATGTGAGATCAGAATCGATTTTTAAGCACCCCAACCTTCCACCACTTTTATTCTCGAGATCCTCCTTTCTTTGTCTCTCTAGTTTCTAATTATCTCTTTCCCCACCGATATCCATTTTTTCATCCGATTACATCTATTACCCTAGATTATTTGTGTTGGATTCGTAGTTTGTTATAAAAAGAACCATCACAGTCCATCATTTTTGTGAACTGGTGAATGAAAAGGAAGGTTATTATTGGGTTAGTCATGGTAATATCTTTCAAGTTTCAAATGAGGTTACTCCTATCCATATAACAACATGTTGACCTATAGTTTTTTCCTTTCTATAACTGAACTATATGATATATATTGCATGAATGAAACTGTAATTAAACTCTTAAACCTTTTTGCACGTATGGAAAGATCCGCTCGATTTTGATTTGCACATATTGGAGGAAGTCCAAAGTGAATTGAATATGATAGTTTATTAGGTTATTCTCGTGTTGATGCTAAACGTAAATGATCACGAATTTTTGCTGATAAACAAATATATTGTTTCAGAATCATTAACTTAAGTTTTTTGCCTATTACTTGATTCATTACAGCCCAATGATTTCCATGTAATCCATTCCAAAAGCCCATCAAGCTTCAATCCTTTCGGAAAAAAGCAAGTTTATGTGTTTGTTCATGGTTTCCAGCTATCCTTCATAGAAATGTAAGCACTCGGAACCCATGAAACCATATGCAACTCCATTATGTAATGTGATGTTGATGTCAGAAAGGATCTTTATGGTAGCATTATGCTGAATGGTGGAACCCCGATGTTCCCATGCATAGTTGATCGTATGAGAAAAGAGATCACATTTCTTGCACCCAACATCATGAAGATTAAGGTGCATGCACCACCAGAGATAAAAAACAGTGTTTAGATAGGAGGTTTAATCCTCACATCTTCCAACAATTTAAAACTGATTTAACCATTTTTTTATAATCATAATATCAACTTTTTGTATTGGATATCAATGTTGTTTCTTTTATCAAATGTGAATCTCAAAGGGTAAGGACGATGAGTTTGGTCCAACAAAAGTTCACAGGGAAGTGCTTCTACATTCATAAGGGTCTTATGTAACCTGGAACAATCATTTGTGGTTTTAAGTGTTTCTTCTTCATCACTATGTTCACTACAAAAAAAAATTCGTTGTTTCCAACGGACGGGGCAATGGATCCGTCTGTTGGAAGCTATTAGCAACGGATTGTAACGGATTTGTTGATATTTTTAACGGGCCTACATCTGTTGCAATCCGTTACAAATTTCAACGGAGTTGTACCAGATTCTTTCTATTGCTATATCCGTTTAAATCCGTCGCTATTTTTAACGGATTGTAACGGATATAATCCGTTGGCAATCTTCGTCGGAAGACCCGTCAGAAGCTGAGAAAAGAATTGCAACGGGTGTACTCTGCATATTGTAACGGATGCCCGTTGGAAATTGCAACGGATGCCCGTTGAAATTATTAATTCACCGGTCGAAATAAATTCACGTGAACCTCCAACGGCCATCCGTTGCAATTTCCTACGGATGTCCGTTGGAATACACTATTTAGATCATACCAAAGAGTGCATCAAACCATCAATAACAAAAATATTTTTAAAAAAATGACGATTGGATCAAACCAGCAATAACAAACATATTTTCAACCAAATGTCGTCTTCTTCAAATCGAAATATATATAGATCGAGAGAGTGGATGTACAGAAGAAAAGATCCTATAATCGAAGAGATTACACAAGAATGTTTACACGGATTGGAGCAATTCATGAGTTTTGCATCGATGCAGCCTTTGTGTCAAGAACGCGAGACAATGTTATGTCCATGCAAAAGATGCAAAAACATGAAGTATCGAAGTCAAGAAATTGTTTACAAACATCTTTATAAGGTGGGTTTCGTTGAAAATTACGAAATTTGGTTTTTTCACGGTGAAAATTGCGGTGTTAGAGATATTGTGCAAGATGCACAAGTAGAACAAAATGAAGAAGTTATTTATGAAGCATCAACGACCAATTTATATGTAGAAATGGTGTCAGATGCTTTTCCTAGAGCTGTTAATGAACAAACGCGTGAAGAGATGTCGAACTTCGATGCACATCAATGCTTCAACCTATTGGATGTGGCGAAACAACCTATATATGAAGGTTGTCGTGAAGGTCAGTCTCGTTTATCTTTATCTTCAAGATTGATTGAATATTAAAACAGACTACAATATGGCTAAAATTTGCATGGATTCATTTTGCAAAACAATGCGGGAATATTTACCGAAAAATAATCAAGCTCCTGAGACATACTACAAAACAAAGAATGTGTTAAAAGATTTAGAAATACCACATGAGAAAATTGATGTTTGTAGAAACAGTTGGCATGTGTTTTGGGGAAATGACAAAAATATGTTGGAATGCAAGTTTTGCGGTGCAAGCAGATTTCGGCCTAAAAACCATCTTCACGTAAATATGTACCATACAAGAAAATGTTCTATATGCCTGTAGCAAACACGTTGAGAAGGTTATATGAATCGAAAAAAATCGCTGCGACAATGAGATGGCACGCAGAACACTCGACGACCGAAGGTATAATGCAACATCCATCGGATGGTAAGCCTTGGAAAGATTTCAATGAATATTTTCCGAGTTCGTGTATGAAACGAGAAACATTTATTTTTGCTTGTGCACGGATGGTTTTTGTCCCTATAGACAATCTAGAAGTCAATATTATCTGTGGACGGTGATTTTGTCTCCATATAATTTGCCTCCCGAGATGTGTTTGAAAAGAGAGGTAATGTTTCTGACGTTGCTAATTCCAAGACCATAACATCCGAAGAAAAGTTTAGATGTCTTTTTGCAGCCCTTAATTCATGAATTAAGACAGTTGTGGAACGAAGGAATCCTTACGCATGACGTCAGTACTAAGCAAAATTTCACATTGAAAGCGGTCTTGTTGTGGACAATTAGCGAGTTTCCTGCCTATGGAATGTTATCTGGATGGAGCACGCACGAACGATTGGCATGTCCATATTGTATGGAGGATACGGATTCATTTCGACTAGAACATGGTAAGAAACCATGTTGGTTTGATTGTCATAGAAGATTTCTTCCTCGTGACCATGCTTTCCGGAAAGATAAAACATTTTCAGAAGAACGTGATACAACAAGAAGAGGCACCGTGCATGCAAACCGTAACACAAATCCTTTACGAAAGATTGAAAAAAAGGGGTGATTTACAAGAATCGGTTGAATGCGGTGGAGATCGTGGGCATCGTAAACCAAAAAGTCAAGGTGAATGGCATAACTGGTATAAACGTAGTATCTTTTGGGAACTACTATACTGAAAATCATTGATATTACGTCATAATTTAGATGTTATGCATATCAAAAAGAACTTTTTCGATAACAACATAAATACAATAACATCATAAATATTGTTTTGAATGTGGTGGGTAAAACCAAGGATAATATACAATCAAGAAAAGATTTAAAGTCAATATGTCGACGACCTGAGTTGGAATTAAGAGATGGAAGGTCACTTGTCCCGGTATTCAGATTGTCGGGTCCGGCGAAAGTGGCATTATTAAAATGGTTAAAAGATGATGTTAAGTTTCCTGATGGATAAGCATCAAACATTGCTCGGTGTGTGGATATTGTTGGTTCGAGGCTGATCGGATTGAAAAGTCACGATTGCCACATTTTCATGTAGCGGCTCATTCCAATTGCATTTGCTGAGCTTTTATCACAGAATGTTCACGATGTGTTATGCGAAATCAACATATTTTTTAGAGATATATGTTCGAGGAATTTACAAAGGGTTGACTTGGAATTAATGAAAAACAATATCTCTGAAGTATTATGTACATTGGAAAAAGTTTTTCCGCCTTCATTCTTCGATGTCATGGAGCATTTGCCAATACATTTACTAGATGAGGCAATACTCGGTGGGCCAGTTCAATTCAGATGGATGTATCCTTTCGAAAGGGTTTTCTTTGATTTAAAGAAAAAAGCAAAAAACAAAGCAGCGATCGAAGGATCTATTGTCAAACAAATCTTGCTTGAGAAATCACATATTTCAGCATATTTTATTTTGAGTCGCATATTCAAACGAAAGAACAACGTGCAATAGATGATCACACAAACTATCTGTATCAATATAATCCGCAGTTTGGGGCACAATTCCTGAAATATTTATACCGATTGGACGTACAGGAGGTAAATCCGAGGAATATTGGTTAACACCAGAGGAGTATAATCACGTCCACACATATATACTACTAAATTGTCAAGAGTTATTACCGTTCGAAAGGTACTGGTATATGTATATTATATTTAAATTTAACGAATTTTTATTATACGGGATATTTGATGAAGTACTTGATACTTATCCTCATCTAAATGCAAATGAACTCACAGACATGAAAGTTCAACATTATGGCTCGTGGTTGAGAGACTACGTAAGTACTCGTGTACACATCTATTAATTACATTTATCATAAAAGTATTAATTTTTTTATGCTACGTACAGGTGAAATGTTCTGATGAAAGACTTCCTACGTGGTTAAAAGATTTGGCTAATGGTCCCACACGAAATGTCATGTGTTGGCCAAGCTTGTTTATTCGCGGCTACACGTTCGACACGTACGAACACGAAAAACATAGAAGCACATACAACTATGACGTTTGTGTTAATAGTGATATAGAGAGTGATAACTTCTACAGTATTTTGCACCAAATCATACAAGTGGAATATCTCGGTCTCGTTTGATTGAAGGTGATGCTTTTTAAATGTCAGTGGTTCGACCCAACTGTAGGACGTGGAATACGAAAAAACCGTTGGGGAGGATTTGACGTCAATTTGGCACGAAAATATGGTAAGTATGATCCATTCATCACAATAGATCAAGCAGATTAAGTATGTTACGTGCAATATCCAACAACATTGAAATGTCGAAGAGAGGAGTGGTGAGCCGTAGTAAAGATCAAGCCACGAGGGATCCTAAGCTCTGATGATAAAGAAGATCTGTTGCAACCCGATCATCCGCAACCTATTCGTTTAATTGATACAGATCACAAGGAGATTCTCGCAAGAACTGACATAGACAGAGAACTCATACATGATTATGAAGACGTTGAACCAGAAGATGTAGAAGATGAAAACAATGATGAATTCAATGAACAATGGAAGGAAAACTCGCCCATCGATGAATCTCCTGAAGAAGAAATGTGAATACAATAATGTGTATTATGTGTAATAAATATAGATGATGTATAATGTAAATGACGTGTAACGTCTATGATGTGTAGTAATGTATATGATTTGTAATCGAACAATTGAAATGTTAATACAATCGAATAGTTTATAGAAACGATGTTTGATGTATTACAAATTAGAATGGGCTAACTTCAAAAATACCCTCGTAGGGCTAAAACACTTCAAAAATACCCTTCCCGAAAAATAAAAAAGTTTTAACTTCAGAAATACCCTTATAAATGTTGATATTCCCAAAATACCCCTGCGACCCTACGACCCACTTTGACCCAGCGACCCAGTTCGACCCTGGGACCCTTGTCCCTCTAGGAACATTGGACCCCTGCGACCCTTGTCTCTCTGCGACCCTTAGACCCCTGCGACCCTTGTCCCTCTGCGACCTTTGGACCCCTACGACCCTTGTTCCTCTGCGACCCTTGGACCCCTGCGACCCTTGTCCCTCTACGACTCTTGTTACAATAATACTAAATCCACAAAAACAACGATACTAACTATATAGTCAAAATAATTTATCATTTACAAATTATTAAAAAATAATATGAATAATTTAAAAAAATTACAATGTACAAAGTTGAATTATCCATTCTCAAAATTATGTTACAAATAAACTGTTAAAAAAAGAACAATGTACCAAATTACATCTTCCATAATCAACGAGTAAACATTTTTTTAGACCCTTCGACCGTGCGACCCTTTTCCCCCTCCGACCCTTGTCTCCCTTCGACCCTTGTACCTCTGCGACCACTTGGACCACTGCGACCCTTATCTCCATTCAACCCTTGTACCCTCTGCGATCCTTGTACCTCTGCGACCCTTTGTCCCTCTGCGACCCTTGGACCCCTGCGCCCTTGTCTCCCTCGTAGGGTCAAGGGTCACAGGGTCAAGGGTCGAACGGGTAAAAGGTTCGCAAGGGACAAATGGTGCGACCCTTGCGACCCTTTACGCTTTATTATTTACAAATAATATGAATAATTTTTTAAAAAATTACAATGTACAAAGTAGAATTATCCATTCCCAAAATTATGTTACAAATAAACTGTTAAAAAAGAACAAGTTGAATGAACAAGTAAACATTTTTTTAGATCCTTGGACCGTGCGACCCTTGTACCTTCTGCGACCCTTGTCTCCCTTCGACCCGTGGACCGTGCGACCCTTGTACCTTCTGCGACCCTTGTCTCCCTTCGTCCCGTGGACCGTGCGACCCTTGTACCCTCTGCGACCCTTGTCTCCCTTCGACCCTTGGACCGTGCGACCCTTGTACCCTCTGCGACCCTTGGACCCTCTGCCACCCTTTCTCCCTTCGACCCTTGTCTCCCTTCGACCCTTGTACCTCTGCGACCCTTTGTCCCCTACGACCCTTGGACCCTCTACGACCCTTATGACAATAATAGTAAATCTACAAAACATCGATACTAACAATAATACATTCTATTGAATAATAGTAAAAAACCCAACCAAATACAAACATGAATTTGTTGTTCAAATGAGGTTCAAAGCAATCAAAATACAACGAATTCAATCTATGAAGATTATAGGGGCAAGCAGTAGACAAGGTACATCATCAAGAACGGTGTCCAGTTTGACTTTGAGGGTACAATCCACGTTAAAGCCATTATCGTGACAAAACTTTGTCCAACCCCTAGTGATGCTAGCGCCACCGCGTTTCACGAGCTTAGATATGCCTCCCAAATGTATGTGTAATTGGTTATCAGCTCAACTTTACATCGTCTACCGTAAAGACCATTCAACCTCGCAAACTGTATCGAAAGTGTCTGTGATAACTGAATAAATTTACAACAACGGCAAACTAATGCATATACGGCTTGATTTGATGAATCAAATAAATCGGTTTGAGTTCACTTACCACTGCATCTATGGCCAAATTTGAACGCGTGACTGGTACCGTGAAAATCCTCTCACCAGAAGAAGATGACCCTGACATCGAATCCCCGTCACCAGCCGTTTTCATTTTCGCGATGATGATGATGATGAGAGTTAGAGAGAGAGAGAGTGTGTGTCGTTATTAGAAAAAAGGAAACGGCTGGAATACATAAAGACATGACCCTGACATCGAATCGCTGTCAGATGGAATTCGAAAAGTTTTTTCAAATTTTGGTTAAAAGTTCGGTAGGAATTCTGGTGAAAAAGAAAAAAATGTCAAAAACCAATCAAATTTGAGGGTGGCATGGGTCGCATATATGTGAACTCGACGAATTTACGGGTTTATGATGATAAAATGCCAAAAACCAATCAAAACAATACATGTACAACGTCAAACTAATTAATGTCAAATGAGGGTCGCATGGGTCGCATGGTCGCATATATTGATGAATAGATGCGAACTCAACGAATTTACGGGTTTAGGATGATAAAGCACAAAAACCAATCAAACAATACATTTAATACGTCAAACTAATC
>CM071872.1:34291746-34321377 GCA_036759665.1 Gynandropsis gynandra | reverse complement strand
GATGATAAAATGACAAAAACCAATCAAAACAATACATTTACAACGTCAATCAACGGTTAAAACAGATTATGACCCATGTGTACCTAGTTGAGTTGTGTATAACCAATGCATGTGTTTCAAAAGTGATAGTAGTGTTTTAAGAACTCGGCGGATGATTAAACAATACATTTAACATTTTGTTCAAATGTCGATTTTTTTATATTATTATCTATATTGATTCTAAATTAGACATATACAACTCAAATATATTGACATGGGTCGTTTGGTCGCATATATGGATGAATAGATGCGAACTCGACGAATTTAGGGGTTTATGATGATAAAATGACAAAAACCAATCAAAATAATACATTTACAACGTCAATCAACGGTTAAAACAAATTGTGACCCATGTGTACCTAGTTGAGTTGTGTATAACCAATGTCTGTGTTTCAAAAGTGATAATAGTGTTTTAAGAACTCGACAGATGATTAAACAATACATTTAACATGTTGTTCAAATGTCAATATTATTTATATTATTATCTATATTGATTCTAAATTAGACATTTACAACTCAAATATATTGATAATGGCATGGGTCGCTTGGTCGCATATATGGATGAATAGATGCGAAATCGACGAATTTACTAGTGTATAATGATAAAATCACAAAAACCAATCAAAACAATACATATACAAAGATTCTAAATCAAAGCAATACATTTACAATGACTCTGCACAAATTTTATTTCCACCGGAGAAATAGTTCATTGAGGGTCACATGGGTCACATGAGTTCACTAGAGAGATATTACATTAGCAGAGTGTGACCCAACACCGTCACCTAAGTCATCTCCTGCCATGTACTTCGTTTTCCAGTGAACATTTGAAGAGTGACCCAACACCGCCACCTAAGTCACCCTCGCAACTCGTCAGTGACTGCATTGAGCCTGAGTCTGCCGATTACCAAGACCTTGAGTAACACATAGACAACACGATGCCCTGCGTCGACAATGGTGACTGCGCCACGCAGGTCACAAAGGTAAAAAGGATTTTTCAAAGAAATATGGGTTCGATACGCATACTAAGAGAAGAGACGTAGACGTTAACTTATATACATGGGTCGAAAGGGTCACATGGGTCGGAAGGGTCACATGGGTCGGAAGACAGGAGTCTGACAGCAAAATGACAATTCACATGGGTCGGAATAAAAGATTCTGACTGCAAAACGACAAGTCACATGGGTAGGAAGGGTCACATGGGTCGGAAGGGTCACATGGGTTGCAAGACAAGAGTCTGACAGCAAAACGACAAGTCGCATGAGTCGCATACGTCGCATGAGTCGTCCATGGGTCATATGTGGTCATATAGGGTCACATGCGTCGGATGGACTCCTCTATTTATAAACACATATTTAACGAAAAATAAATGGACACCTAAAATTCTAGAAAGACACTAAAACAAAGAATGACCAAGGTGCATGTATTGACCACATTAAAGAACCTTTTAATATAGTCTTGAATGTGGCATTGGTAAAATAAAAAGCATAGCTAGCACCTGGAAAAAGCAGTAGTCTGACATTGAAAAGACTGGTCGAAAGGGTCGAAATGGACAAATGGGTCGTAAAGGTCGCAAGGATCGCAATGGTCAAAAGGGTCGAAATGGACAAATAGGTCGCAGGGGTCCAAGGGTCGCAGAGGGACAAGTGTCGCAGGGGTCCTAGGGTCGCAGAGGTCCCTCTATGACCCTTTTACCTCTTTGAAAGTGTCGAAATGGACAAATGGGTCGCAGGGGTCCAAGGGTCGCAAAGGGACAAGGGTCGCAGGGGTCCTAGGGTTGAAGAGGTCCCTCTGTGACCCTTTTACCTCTTCGAAAGTGTCGAAATGGACAAATGGGTCGCAATGACCGGAAGGGTCGCAAGGGTCCCTATGTAACCCTTGTACCTCTGCGACCGTTTGACCCCTGCGACAATGTACGAAATATTTAAAAAAACAATATATCAAATGTTTAAAAAAACAATGTACCAAATGTTTAAAAAAACAATGTACAAAAAAAACATCTACCGGTAAAAAAAAAACAATGTACCAAATGTTTAAAAAAAAACAATGTACAAAAAAAAATCTACCAGTAAAAAAACAATGTACCAAATATAAAATTAGTCTTCTTCGGGTTCATAGATACTTTCTCAATTACTATATATATTAGCCACCATCTTCTCACGCATAGAAGTAACATTGTTGTCGCAAATTAAGCGAAACACATTCATCCCCATTAATGAGGCTTCTACGAATTTGTAGGAGAAAACACCATAGTCATTCTCGCTTTGGTTCTGTGACAGACCTTCATAATACACATACCTCCATTCATCTTTTCCAGAAGCCAAAGAAGGAAACCCTCCAAGAATGAGCATCTTGGGGACAACTTTTCTTATCTTCTCAATCACCGGATCGATATGCGTTTCCGTAAGGCTCATCTTGTAGTCGAATACCATGATGCATCGGGTTTTGAAATCCGCTTTGATGGCTACCCAATGACATCCTACCCATCGATTTTTTTCCGATGGAATATTTAGAACCGTGACAAAACCTTCATAATCACTAATTGGTAACTCGTACTTCTGAATGGATACTTGGCATTCAAAAAATCACTAAGAATTTCCGGTAAAGTTTCCATATCCTCATACATCCACATCAAGAGCGTCTGCATGAAAGCAACAGGACAAACGTAATAATTCTGATTCGCGCTGGAATTCAATGCCGAGCGAGAAGACATCTCCATCAACGCCTCGTCCAATTGCTGCAAAAAAAAATTAACACACATGAATACATATGACACAATACTCTGTGAGACTAAGGTTTTAAAAAAACTTACATCATCTTCAAGTCATATGTTGGCCTTTAATATAATCTCCCAAAACTTTGGCCCCCGGGGAATATCTAGCTCAGATTTCCACCACCGCTCATGTCGAGGTGCCTTCAGGAACCAATATAGATTAGTCAACTTGTCACGCTAGCGTCATACTTGGTTCGTTACATTGATTATGTAACACATGCGACCCATTCGAATTTAGCAACCCAGTGACACATGCGATATATGAAACCCATGTGTCCCATGCGACTCTAACGACCCTGCGGCTTATGCGACCCTACGACTCTAACAACCCTACGACTTATGCGATCCTACGACTTATATGTCTCGATGGAAATTGACATTCAAATGACCTTTTCACTAAATATTACTTACTTGGTGCAACTTTCTCGGTAGCCTTTGATTTTGGATTAGGCATATGAATCCGACATCCCTCAGAAGGTCACTTACGGTGTTGATGATTCTCTTCTCCGACTTCCTTATTTCCCCTATTAATTTCTGATCCAGTGTCAAAGGGACTGTAGCATCAGCATCGGCATCACTCACGCTGCTGCTGTTGATTGTAGCCATTTTCCTTTTCGCTAACTTCAAATCGATCCCTCTCAAGTTCGACATCACTTATTTCTTTCTTTCTATAAGCTTTTAAACAGGTTTCACGTCGAAAAACTCTCATTTCTTTCTTGTTATAAACTTTTAAACAGGTTTCACGTCGAAAAACTGTTCGGCTTTCTCGCTTTTGATAGTTTTTCACGTCAGAAAACTGTCGAACGTGGGTCTTTCCACCTTCGAACATTAAGGGCAAGTTTGTCTTTTCTTCAGTTTTTTTTTTCAGATTTAATAATTATTTTAGGGAAGGGTATTTTTGAAGTGGTTTAGCCCTATAAGGGTATTTCTGATATTCCGCCAATTAGAATTATCTAATACCAACGGCCATCCGTTGAAAATATTAACGGATGCCCGTTGAAACACGAAATCGCCCCCGACACTTAGAAAAAATTTCTAAGTTTTTCACATTTTTAACGGGCATCCGTTGGAAATTTCTAACAAACACCCGTTACAAACGTTCCAACGGGCATCCGTTGGAACCTTAACAGTCGAAACTATTCTAACGGACGCCTATTGGCAATTTGTAACGGATGCCCGTTAGAACATTGCAATGGTCATCCGTTAAAATTTCCAACGGATGCCCGTTGGAAAGCGTAATGATGCCTACCCTAGTTTGCAGAATTTCCAACGGGCATCCGTTGGAAATTGTAACGGACGGCCATTGCAAAGGGAGACAAACCACCTTTTAGCCGTCCGTTGCCTCGAGAACATGCATTTTCAACGGGTATCCGTTGGAATTCCCAACGGATGTCCGTTGAAAATGCAGAATGTCACGTCAATTACTGCGTCCGTTTAGATGACGTATTTTCCAACAGGCATCCGTTGGGAACTCCAACGGATGCCCAATGGAAAGTCTATTTATATAAACCCGTTGAGCAGTTTCATTTTCAACAAAAAATTACAATCTCAAAATCCTCTCAAAATTTACATTTCACACACAAACACTTTTACAAACCGTAGAAAAAAGATGAGAGCTAGACGGTTCAGCGGGAGCTCCTCCCCTGCCTCCACCACCACCATATCATCCTCCTTCACCAATATCGGCATCGCCGATATTTGTTGAAGAGGACGATATGGTAGATATCGATTCCTTGATCGATGATTTCGATGGGTGTCCAACCCTTCCGATTATCGATTCCGAACATCCTGCTGAGACGTTATGGAAAAAAAAGTTATTATTTTCATTTGTATTATTATAAGTTATAAATATTATCTAACTTTATAATGTTGATTTGCAGGTTTGACGTGGATGATGTACTCAAACACACAAAAAACAAAATTATCAAAGGGTCCTTACAGGACCAGTTATATTATTACTGGCAAGTTACGCCAGAACTCGTGCGCCAGCGATGGTGACGCACTTTTATCGCAAGTTTTTAATTACATTAAATTTCAACTTATTAGTTATATATATATATATGTTATAAAACTAACAATTTATAAATTATTTTGCAGAGCTCATATAGATGGCGGCGAAAGGATACATATCACATCTACACTACATGGATGCACGACATGCAGGCTCGGATGCGCCTGATGATGAACAACGCGAAACACAACTACTATGCCAACAATCGCAAACCGACATGGGCAACGGATGCGGTTTTCAATCAAATGATTCAGCATTAGGAGTCCGCAAAATTCAAGGCCAAGAGTGACAAGGCCATAAAATGTCGGTACGACGAGAAGGTTCCTAGAGATGGACCGTATCGCTATACTTCGGAATCAAAATCATTCCCGAAGAGAAAACACGAATTGGTAAAAAAACTTTATTTAAATTTTTTGTTTATTTAAATATTTATGTAATTAAGTTTATTTTATATTACATATGCAACGGATAGGAAGAGAACCGACTCTTCTTGAGCTGGTATTGGAAACCCACGCCAAAAAGAAACCGGTCGTTGGGGAAGAGGTCGACGAACCCGAACTCGTCGACCCTCGAGCGGAGAGAACCGTGAGAGCTGTGACGGAGAAGATTACACAGCAATCACAAGCTTGCGGTTCGACTCCTGACGAGCTGAGTCCTTTACAAAAGGACAAAACTTATTTAGAGGTAAAAACTTTTTCTTTTATTTTTCATTATCAATAAAATATTTTTTCAAAATCTAACTCTAATTTTGTTTGTCTTGTAGTCGGTGAAACAGTATAAGGGGCGTCTATACGGTCTCGGGGCGCTTCAAAAGGATATCGTCGAGGACGCCACAACGGTACCTCTCGCAGTCCAAGAGAGTTTCACGCAACAACGGCGGATTGAGGATCTCAAATCACAACTTCGAGAAACTCGAGCCAAAGTTCAGCACTTGGAGAGCGTCATCGAGTTGATGTCCGGCCAGGGGAGGGGATCGACACCGCGGCAAGAACCGAGTCCCGATTCGGATACAACACCGTCTAGAAGTGGTGGTGATCAGAAAGATGATATCGACCCAGCCGATCTAAATGAAATGTAATAGGATTAGTTTTAGTTTTAATGTTTTTAAACAATTTTAATATTGTACTTAAGAACTTTTTATTTTAAAAAATATTATTATTTTTAAAAAAATTTATTTCGTTTTATTTTTTAAGTTTTTTAACCACTGTTCCAACAGATGTCCGTTGCAATTTCCAACGGGCATCCGTTGGACGCAATTTTCCCTCCAAATGGTAACGGATGTCCGTTGCCCTTTCCCGCCAATTTGCAACGGACGTCCGTTACGAAATTTCAACGACAGTGTCCGTTGGTCCTTCCGTTATAATTTTGCATTAGATATTATCCTTTGCAACTCCGTTGCGAATTGCAACGGATCCGGATTTCCAACGAGCGTTTCCCAACGAGCAAGAATCCGTTGTCGTCCGTTGGGAAAAGCCTTTTCCAACGGATTTTAGGCGCCTGTGTTTTTTATAGTGGTTGGTTTGTAGCTCAAGAGTGAAACCATTTGAAAGACATTCTCTCTATGTGTAAATGTAAAACCCAGGCCCTGAGTCACATTCAAAAGAATCAAAACGATACAATGCTTTTATAACATCCCTATCCTGGAACAACCTCGGGACTAAGAGTGTCAAATATCACCCACAAGAGATGGCTATAGGTGTCATCGCTCAAACACAATTACAGAATAAAATAAATACTTTAATTTCAAATTGTTAATGGTTCGAACCATGTAGCAAAAGAAAATGTATAAAATCATAATCAAATCAAATACAAAATGAATAATAAAGTTTATCGAAACCTCATGAATGCCTCTCTTTTCATTCCATTTGATCTTTTCCTCACAATAAACAATTGTTTAAAATTTTAATTGAAAATCAGAATTTGTGTGTTTCTATTAATCGATACATATATCAAACATAACAATTGAATTAATAAATTATATATAACGTTTAAGAAATAATGTAATTATAAAAAACCGTACAACATGCAGTAGTGCAGAGATCATCTAGTTTATACAAATATAATTATTGTTTTTGGTGGGTTTTGCTTGGGGTAACTTCAAAAATACACTCGTAGGGCTAAAAGACTTCCAAAATACCCTTCCCGAAAAAAAATAATTTTTCGCTTCAAAAATACCCTTATAAATCTTAAAATTCCCAAAATACCCCTTGCGACCCTTCTACCCAGTTTGACCCTGCGACCCAGTGCGACCCTGTGACCCTCCGACTCAGCGACCCAGTCCGATCCACCGACCCAGTCCGACCCAACGACCCTGTCCGACCCTACGACCCAGCGACCCTGTCCGACCCTGCAACCCTGCGACCCAGTCCGACCCAGTTCGACCCTGCGATCCAGCGACCCTGTCCGACCCTGCGACCCAATCCAACCCAGTCCGACCCAGTTCGACCCAGTTTGACCATGTGACCCTATTCGACCCTGTGACCTAGTGCGACCGCCGGAAACTGCCAGAAATCGCCGGAAACTATCAGAAATCGCCGGAAATTGCCAGAAAACGCCGGAAAATGCCAGAAATCACTGAAAATGGCTGAAACATTGTTGGAAATCGCTCGAAAATTGCTGCAAAATGCTCAAAATGGAAAGGAAACACTCGAGAATGGAAAGAAATCACTCAAAAATTGAAGGAAATCGTTCGAAAATAGAAGGGAAACACTCGATGAAAGGAAATAGCTCTCTACTTTGTTTCCCTCCTCTCAATTTTTGTTTTTCTTTCTCTCATATTTGCATTTCCCTCTTTTATATGTGTTTTTCACTAAAGGCACATATGTCTTTTCTCCAATTTTTTTTTTATAAAAGGGTAATTTTGAAATATTTTAGGCATTTTGATATTGTCCTGTTTTGCTCTATATAACATTAGAAAGATTTCTAAAGATAAAATAAAAAAGTAAAAATAGATCACGCGGTCAGACACGCCAGACGCAAAAATGAACCTGGGATCGAACTGTTGTGGAATCAGCACCTCCGTCAGCGGTTTTACTGTTCATTTACCGTTTGGACTTTAGTAGATGGATGGAAACAAAAGTCAAGTTGGATTGATTGTAAGTCAGAAGTGAACAAAATCTTCGACCAGTTCTGTGATATCTGAAGATCAGCCATGGAAGCGGCTGCTTTGAGTTCCTCCGCAACGAATTTCCCCTCGTCTTCTTCATTGCTCTCAATCTTCTCGCCGAAGAGGAGAACTGATTCTCTAACACCGAGAATCGTCCGGTTTTCGATGAGTAAATTCATCACCGTCGCATATTTGTTTTGTGGTTTTATCATCTCGATAACGTTTGTTTTCGATTCACTCATTGTGTTTGTTTTTTGCTTGATTAAGACAACGGCAAAGAGTCCGAACTGCGATCTGAATCGAACTCACCGAGTCTTGTGCCTCTCTTCGGAAATCAAATCCTCTCGAAGGTAAACAATCTCTGTGTTTTTCTCTTTTTGGAATTAGGGTTTGTTTGGTAGAAGAATAGTAATTGACTGGTTTAGATGAGGATGATTTTGGATTTAGGATGAGGCTATGGGATTAGTATTGAGCGCAGCTTCAGTGAGAGGTTGGACGACTTGTTCCGGAATGGAAGGCCCGCCAGCTCCAGCCGGAGCCGAGGATGGGTCAGGAACGGATAAGGTTTCGACGTTTCCATGGTCACTCTTCACGAAATCGCCGCGCAGGAGGATGCGTGTGGCCTTCACTTGCAATGTTTGTGGCCAGAGGACCACTAGGGCCATCAATCCTCATGCTTACACAGATGGCACGGTTTTCGTGCAGGTTAATCGTTTAGCTCCATATTTGATTTGATTTATTTTGTGGAGATGAAACACATCTTAACTAGTGCGGAAATGCATTTTGGTACTTCAGTGCTGCGGATGCAACGTGTTCCATAAGCTTGTGGACAATCTCAACTTGTTTCATGAGATGAACTGTTATGCCGGCCCGAGCTTCAAGTACAGAAATCCAAAGTGGGAAGTAAGCGATTTCAGGTTCTTTGATATGGACAATGAAAACGATGAGGATGATGATGTCTTCAATCTAGGCTAAGAGTAATATGTTGATTATACACTGTACATTCTTGTGTTTACGTGGGATCATATCCATGATTTATATATTTGTACATAGCTACCTTCTCGTACCAACACAGACCATGAATTTTATTTCCAGATGTATGTGTAGTTCAAGTGGCTACTGGATGATGCATTTCTAGTGTTGGTGTTCATTTGAGACTGATTAAATCCACTTGATTAGAGCTAGAACTTGTACTAATGTTCTCCAGAAAGGAATTTGATATGCATTTAACAAAATATGGTCAATTTCTGCTTCTCCAAAAGATTATGCTTAAATATGTTGGACAAAATCAAAGCTACGAGTTTCTAAGTTTGTTATGATTCTTTGCAAAATTCAAACCAATAGGTACATAATCATCCAAAAAGATTACATGTCTTCTTGTGAGTATTTTCCAAATATGAAAACAAAATAGAAGGAACACAAAGGGAAGAATATGTTCACTCTTAATAGAGAACAATCATAAACACTCTTTTGCACAACGCATAACATAATCTCCAGCCGGTGTGGGTGGCCATTTATGCGATTTATGTTGTAAGAGCGTCAGGAAGTGTGGTTCGGGCGCCGAGGATTTTACCTCCAACATCAGGAAAGGTGTCGAAACCCGGCAACGGGGTAACTTTTCCGGTGATATCGACTGAGAGAGGGTACTTGAGGAGATGTCCTTGTAATGGTGTGAAGCTCTCAGCTGTGTATTTGTTCCAGTTATCTTTGGCTATCGTGTTCACTTTGGTCACACACTCCAAACTCTCTGGATCCTTGAATGCATCATCCACTGCTCCCATATGCTCTGCCCACAATGACATTCGATACCCGTATACCTATATGTATGTATATACGTCAATGTATGTTTTGCTTGTATTCCGTAGTATTCTGTATTCAGTGTTTGATATTTTGTTGTTTGAAATAGAATTTGTGGGCTGGGATTAAGCTTGAAACAAAAGGAGTTGTGAATGAGATAGATGAACCTGGCCACGCGGGTGTCGTTTCCTGTGATTCCATGTCTGGTGAGGTTGATATGCTCCCATGGCGATCTCTGTATCCCGGGAACCCGCCAATGATCTCTGGTTGATATTAGCAGAGCCTAAGAGCACGTACTCGTCATCAACAACCATTCCCTTTGCGTGTACGTAGATCATAAACCTCTCGGACTTTTGAGAAGCCGAAAACTGAGGATTAGTTATGAAGAGCCACTTAAAATCATGCTTAAAGCAAGAACAAATACATCAAAAAGCCCAGAGAATTTGAGAACTACCATTTCACCACTGTTTGAGGTGGATTTGGTATCGCCTGATCGCTGCTCTCGGTTTCCTAAACAATAGAAGTTTAGATAGTCTTGTGGGTGAACATTCTCGAGGTGCATTGCTCGTATTTCCCGTGCTATGATCTCGTACATCATTTGCATTGTTTGTCCCTAAAAGAAAAGAAATGCAGAAAAAAAGTCCCCATAGATCAGCAACAACATATGGAGTAAATCTTGTAGTAGTTTGATACAGCAAAACGTTTGATTACCTGCCAGTAGAGAATTTCTTGGACAGAAGCAGAAGAAGGCACTCCTTCAGGCCACATTGGGATTACGATGTAAACCGCAAACCTCTGTTTTGCTCGTATCTTACTCGCAATCTTCAGTGCCAGTTCCATAGGAACCAGATTATCAGCACCTAGTCATGGAAAATAACACAATAAGATACTGAAAACATGGGGCAGAAGATGAAAATCAGATGTTACAATCACAGGAACCAGGTTTTGTGTGTAAAGACCTGCTTCTTTGTAATTAGGCCATGCGTATGATGATCCAAGGAAGTACTGATTCTCGATATATATAAAGTGTTGGGCAGATCTAATTGCTTGGATATACGCTGTTTGAATACTTTTGTCAATCACCAAATTCTTCGCACAAATGAGATTCTGACATGAAGAAATGAAATATATAATATTAGCAACCATGTCAATTCTTGGATGAACATATGACCTCTGGGTTGTTCGAGATGTAAAACCTGTTCTTCAGCTTTAAAAACATCTTTGGGAAATCCTTTAACAGATCCCGAATCTATGGACCGAAACACCTGTTCGAAAAATATAAGACGGAGGATTAGACAGTACGTTTCTATGTTGGTCGACAAATTAAATGCTGCGGCAGACTATTCACTGCAGTAGAAACTAGCTTCCCGACAGAAACATGGTAAAGGTAGATACCTGAACATGCCAATTCTGGGGATCTCCTTCCTTCGAGACCCACAATGAAGGATCATCAACCGGAGTTGATGCAGAAGGACTGAGAATCCACGAGATGCGTTCCAACTTGATCAAAGCATCATCATGCCAACGCGTCACCCTCTTGAATTTCATTCCAATCTCTGACCATTTTGTGGCTTTTTTCCAACGCTGCTCAAAGTTTGTGAGAATATCATAAGCTGCAGGTCCTTCAACCTTGCAGTGAAGATCATGCCATGGTTGTCTTGGTGCCTTGGTTCCAGCCTGCCAAGTCAGAATTCGAACACATGAGTGTGTCGTCGCTACTAAACAAGTTGCTGATGAACATCAAGCATTCATCACGACGAAAAGGGACATACGCCTCAAGCTGAGAAGATGACGAATGCTAGCGAAGACTCACCGAGAATGTTGGATTGTGATAGTCTTCCTGAAAGACAGTGTCAAGACCCTTAAAGAGCCTATGTTCAGGGGTGTCATAGCGGCCATCGCAAAGATCAAGACCTCCAATAAATGCAGTGATTTTCCTGTTGTTCCCCGATGCCTGTGTGTCCACAATCACGCATTTCTGGTGATGCGTGAAGAGTGTTCCCACGACCTAGAGCAGATGACATTCAGAGAAATTCAGAATTATCATCCTATCATGAAGCTCATATAGGATCCACGCAAAAGTCAAACATTGTCATCGATGTTCTTTAGAAAGATTAAACACACATTGTGAAACCAATAATGACAACGAAATCATAGCACAAAGCCTGCCTGCTGCTTGAAAATGCTAAGCTTACTACTGGCATATCGTGGCGACAACACACACGAAACCGAAGACCGCTTGAAGAACTTCCGGGTCTCTTCATCATGCGTCTGCATCACTCCGGTCTGCAAACAAAACCCCATTTACAAATTTAAATACCCCAAAATCACGGTCAAAGGACACATTTAAATGACAAACTTACGCAACCACAAACAAAAATCAATCGATACCGTGTTGATGAAGAATTTGCTGTGAGAGGTCTTATCGTCCCACACCAACAACAATACCCTCACACCTTCCTGCGATTTATACTTCAACAGATCACCAAGGCTCAGATTCCCACCGCTCGGAAGTGGCCGCGTCGGCTCACGAACCAGCTTCACCTTGTGAAAGACAGACCAACCCACGACGTAAACCAAGTGGTGGGCCTCCAAAATGGCGTGGCAAATATCTTCCCAGCACCTCTCGTGCTGGTAAACGACGCCGTCTTCAAGCTCGATCTCCGGCATTCCCTCAGGGACGTGCGCGTCCTGGTACAGAGTCACGTGACCCCCTGGCCTCGCCGGAAAATAGCAATTCGCCACTCCTGAAGACGTGACTCCGCGCGTGTAAAGCGCGTTGGTTTCACACGGTACGAATCGCATCTCCAATCGAACCGCCGATTCCGGCTTCGGAGGTTTACCGAAGGTTCCAATGATCGGGAACCAGTCACTGATTAATTCGCCGGATTTAATCTTCACGGCGGAAACGGTTGCAATTCCAATCAAATCGGCGCCAAAGACGTCGTTGTCCTTAACGCAGAACTCGATCTGCGATACCGGATGCGCGAGGGGGATTTTAAAATTCTCGTTCCAAACAGGGGATTGAGAATTCGGGATCACGCGCGTACGCGCCACCGTGGCTCCGGAAAGGCAAACGGTAACGTAGGGATCGCTGGTAATGATGTTGTTGTGCTTCCTTCTCCGACTGGTTGTAATGGGAGGTTTCCGGCAAGAGTCACACGCGGTGAAAATGCGGCGAATCCGTTCGGAGAGAAGGTCCATGTTTGGCAATCGACGAGCTTCGATAATTTTGAGGTCGAGATCGCCATGGAGATAGACCAAAGAGTTTGGCTTCTCGTCAGCCATTGATGAAGAAATTTTAGGAGCTCACCTGAGAAACCAAAACAAAAAAAAAACAGAGATGTGGTTTTGAACAAGGAAGAAGATGAGGATCAATGTCAGAGTTGTTTCCGATAAAAATGGAGGAATGACGGTTACAGTTAACGGAAAAGTTTGTTGTTTCGGTTTCTCCGACGAAGCCAACGGCGGAAACCGAAGGCGAAGAGGAGAAACAGAACAATGAAGAAAAAAAGAAATTCAAATGAATGAATAAAAAAGAAATAAAAAAAATGGATTGTGCGTTAAGTCTGGGAAGAAGACACGTGGCAGATAGTAAAAGGGGCAGTTTGGAAAAGCCGTAAAGGTTACAAGAATATGGATCTTGTGGGTCAGCTACTTTTCTATTACGAAAGTTTCAAGGACACAATTCACATAGTCCACAATTCTCAACTTTTATTTATTTAATTTAGCCGGCAAAGGAGAAATGCAATGCAAGTACATAGCCTAAAAGAAGAAGAATGATATTACATTTTTGTGCAAAAAAGAAAAAAAGAAGAAGAAAAGATTACATTAGTCCTGAAAAGGGTTTTTTTGGTTGTGATTTTAACGATATTAAAAATTATATATTTATTATTATTTAAAAGAGAAATTTCAAAACGACTTACTAAAATTCAATTCAATCAATCAAATCTCATTATTATTCAAAATATAACTCTAAACTAAAAAAATATTGAGGTTGGTAAAACAAAAATTTTACAATGCAATTCCAATATTTTTTTGAAGATTATTTGGCCAAATTTATCTATTTAAACCATGCAAAACCTATACGATAGATATATTAAAAAGGCAATCTATTATCCTATATTAAAATAATATATGGAGAAAAATACTTTGAAATTTTTATATTCGGCAGTACTTTTATATTTTTTATAAAAATTGTTAGCTATGTCAAATTTTCAATCTTCGTTATTAAAAACAGTATGACTGTAAATCAAATAAAAGTTAATCCAAAATAGATCGATTTAACTGTTGAATAGATAATATTAAATACTTTTTTCTCCGTAATTTTGAATTACAGTTTTGGAGAAATATTTATATTAATCAGGATTCGAATCAAATCTATACGTAATGAAATGTAAATACTATAAAATTATTTTTCTTTCGATTTTTTGTTTTTGTTTGTGGAAGTGTATATTTTTTCAAATTTTTATCCGGATTATTCAAATTAATGTTGTCCATCGTTATGAATGAATGTATAATTACTGCATACTACGTTGACTTTTTAAGGCTTTTATACAACATTAGATGCTCTATCTTAATGTGCTTAGAACTTAATTTATACTCATTTATCAGGATTATAATTAATATGAAACCATTTATTCATCTTGAACTTTCGGAAAATATTTTTCTCGAATCAATAGCGATATCATTTATTAAATTATATTATGCAAATTATTCCAAAGTATATCATGATATGTTTATTCTAAATAAATATCGTGTTTGTATTATCTGTGAATCCATGTTAAATTCAGCTTGAATGGTGTTTGATATATAGACGATAATTTTTCGTCGGTAACATGTTAACATACTATAGGAAAAATTCATTGTCATCGTAATCTTATATCGTAATAAAATATGGCATTGCATCAGATTTACCTATAATATACTTTGAATTTTTCAAATTATAATAAAAATAAAAAATATTAAAATTATATGTTTAAATTGTGCATAACATGATCAACATATGAATTAATAAATCTCTGGAAAAAATTGGTGGACGGCACGAATTCTAAACTAGTTGTAATCTTCAAATTTAGAGGATGATAGTGATATTTTAAAATTAAATATGATGAGTATAATAATATATTGAAAAACTATTTATTTTATCATATTTTGGCTATTTAAAGAAGCATTGTGGTCTATGAGAGAAAACGATGAGATTTAACCATGGGTGTGTTGCAGGACCATAAAGCATGTGCCTGTCAAGATTCTTGATAATAAAGTTGACTTTTAAGGAATTTAATTCACTATCGTCAAGTCCATACCAATTTTATAGAACTTATAATAATTTATACACATATATACACGATTTTATATATTAATAACTTAGTTGAATAGAATTTCTAATAATAAATTCATATATATATATATATTTAAAATGATAATATATATTGGTTGAAATCTATTTACCCTCATATTTTTAATATATATTAAAAAGCCTTCCATGAACAAATTTAACTTTTCACTATAAGTACTGATAAAAAAATGTTAAATATATAAGCAAGTGAAACAAAATTACAACTTTGGTGTTTCCAAGAATTATACTAAGTTTGTATTCTTAACCTATTAAATATATAATTATTATTATAGACGATCATCAACCTACGTATCTTATAAGATAAAACATCTTTGGTAACTCTAATACTAATATTGTTACACAAAGACTCAAGTATGGACTGTGGTGGTAACGTATTGAAAAGATCAACAAATTGTACTTTGAATCCTAAATGGTAATACAATGATTGTTAGAATAAATGAATTAAGATATAAAATACCAGAATATTGTTGATCGATGCTAGCACTTTACGTTGTCATAATAAATTTTCGTACAGTTCCGTCTTGAAGACTCAATGATCTTCAATAGATTCAGATTTTGATCTCTCAACAAATTTATTTTGTGGTTTTTATCCGAGAGGTTTCGGAGGATAATAAATGATTGAGGTTTTTGTTACTATCAAATATCAACAGATCATTATTATAGGTTTCTTCAAGTGCAAGTATATGACTGTCATCCCCTTCAGATACATATTTTGGGAGGAGGAGCGTGTGAAGCGTAAGAAAAGATAGTAATGTTCCACATCCAACAACCAAATAAAAAATGGTTTTTGTCCCGCATGGACAATGTTTGATCCATCTTAACCAAGAGGCCTAAAGCCCATCATTTAATTATTTATAAATATTGCAAGCTCATCCAAATATCTCATTTAATTGCCTATTTAATGGCTTTCCATATAGGAACATCTATATGATGTTCATTTAATGTTATCACTTCTAATGTAAGACTTTAATACATATGCACTTACATCTTATATGCATGTACACCGTATAATATTTCACATTTTCTATTCAAACTCAATAGTATCCTACATTTAAATAGATATAAGTTAATTGTGGTTAAATATGTATCTAAAAGGTGTCAATTGAATTTGAACATTTCATTGTGAGTACTTATCGAATTAACTTTGTCAGTTAGAGAACGTCTTGAGCTACTTAGGTTTCATAGAAAATCAAGACAATAAGTATCTTAGATACTAAATCGACACATATCAATTCTTACGGCCGTGTTCATTGTGGTCCTAAACATATCCTATGTTCATGAGATTTCTAGAGAACTAAGTCATATTTAGTTACATTCACATAAGTGTCGTCCTTTTGGATGCATATTTTATTAGAAAGAGCGTATGGAGCATCTAAAAAGACGCAATAATCCACGTCGAAACGACTAAATAAAAAATGGTCTGAAAAAGGGATTTTTTTTTACCTAATGGTCAACCAAGAGCCTAAGAGCTCCAAGGTCCAAGACCCATATTTTGACTATTATATATACTGCAAACTTATTCAAATAACTCATTTGGTTGCCCATTTAATAACTTTTCATGTATTAATATTTATATGGTGTTCATCATATATTCTCACTCCCAATATGAGACTTTATTACATATGCACATGCACCTCACATGCACGTACACCCTACAATGATAACCATCTTAATATTTCTGTGAGAAAGGATGTTGTCCAATGAATTTCAACATTGATTAATGTCTTAAGGATACTAAACTTCAATGGCAGAACATACATGTGACCACAAGATTGAATGAGAGCTAAGATATATAATTTAAGTTCTCATGGACATCTAATCATCTCTTAATCATTGACCATGTGTGCTTCACTCAAAGCATGTAAAGATGCTTCATTATTAGCCGATTAAAGGATACCCACGTCTTGTGTGTCATTGAGGTAATAAAGGATGCATTTGAGGGTTTCCAATGCTCACTAGTCGATAAACATATAGGTTTAGACAATCGATAAAACTTATGTCAGATTGAGTAAGCGTCAAGTATTGGAGATTATTACCAAGAACGAGGTACTTGATTGCATTAGAAAGAGGTGTGCCCATGTACAAAGACATAGATGCGTTGATGAGGCCATTAGAATAGGAGTTGGCCTGGCATCATGTATCTATATTGATGATCGTGTAGCCTTAATCCCCCAAAAGTACAAAATTTCCTCAAGAATTTTGATGGAAAATGTTGCTCCAAGTGTATCAATAATTACTTGAACAAAATTTTCAGAGTATCCTATGACAAGAAATCATTGACGTACTCAAGA
Source organism: Gynandropsis gynandra (assembly GCA_036759665.1). Classification (NCBI taxonomy): domain Eukaryota; kingdom Viridiplantae; phylum Streptophyta; class Magnoliopsida; order Brassicales; family Cleomaceae; genus Gynandropsis; species Gynandropsis gynandra. The sequence goes on along the minus strand of CM071872.1, from coordinate 34,304,001 downwards.
ACATATATTGTAATGTCATTGTCATGTAAGACAAATAGAGAAATGTCTATCAAGGAATTTTAGAAGCCTTGAGGGAGAAAATGAGCCCGCAATTCTGAATAACATGCACATGACAACATAAATCCTCGTGAACAAGGCAAACATGAGTGGGACAATTGTAATAAAAAAAACTGTGTTGTTGTGCCATATAAACCTCACTACTGATATCCCCTTAAAGAATCCAATATTAACATTTAATTGCTTATTAACCCAACCATTGGGAATTGCATGATTGGTAATCATGAAAACTGCAGTTTTCTTGACCATGGGGCGTAATGTTTCTTGAAAATCAAAACATAGAATTTGATAAAACCCTTTTGTCTACAACCTAATCATTACGTTTCATACACATCTTATAAGATAGTATGACTGGTGTTGATGATCGTTATGATGTTTACGTGTGATTATGTATTCATTTTACTTGTTTCTTTTGTTGTTATGTTTATCCAATTTAATACTTGAGAATCGAGGCGAAGATTATGGTTTAGGCCATTAGAAGTTCCGAAAATCATTGTTGAGACCATTAGAGAGAGCTACAACATCAAGATTCACGCAAAGAAACTCAAAGAGGGATCCCTAATCCGATCCCCTAGTTATTCTCTCTCCTTTCTTTGTTTCCTTTTATGTTAGCTATATTCTACATAATGTTTGTTACAAACTTCATGTCTTAGTAGTTGCATTGTTTAAGGAGATGAGGTTAGCCCTAGAGAAGTCCTGAATAAGTGCAATGCTACATTTGCTATTTTAATTCTTTATATGTGTTCTTCATGCGATATGTATGCCTTGATCAAGTAGATTTATATGTTATGGTTTTGAAAAAATGACTGAGAGGTAAATCTTAATCTCGGATAAACAGGTTTAGAACAATTTGAATTATAGCAATTCCGATTGAAGGTTAAAACGAATGAATCATAAATCTTAAGGTATAAACTGGTAGATCAACCATGAAAGTAGAGTGTTTGCGTGTTTATGCACGTCTTCTTTGCCTTGAAAGAGGATTTTAGACATATTAAGATCGTTCGCCTATTAAGTGTTGTGGAGTATGCATGATTGTTAGTAGTTGAAGTATTATTCTTGGATAATTTAGTAATGAACCTGTTTCCTAGAGCGTTCGTCTGATTACTAAAGCTCCTGTTTAGATTAGCTTAATTACTTATTTCTCTTTGGTTATTATTTTAGTTTGCTTAATCGTCCTAGACTATTAAGATTTAATTTGTATGGTTTAGTTCCTATGTGATTGATACCTATATTACATTACACACACATCGTGCACTTGCGGAGTTAGATTAGGTTCTTTTAACGTGAACACATCAAGTTTTTTGGCACCGTTGATGGGACCATTGTCAATACGTCAGATTATAGTAGTTTAATTCAATTTTGTTTTTCTTTTTGGTTACTTATTCCTATACTTTCTTCATTTGCAGGTGCATACCAAGGTTTCAAGGTACATCAAATCTACTTCAATTTGATCCAGAAACCGAAAAGATTTGTAGATATGCAAGAGAGAGAAAGCTAAAGGTGGAGGCGAACATCATAACTCATCATGAAGAAGAAGACGACATGAATGCTAATCTGGGAGGAGACCGACAGAACCAGGTTTCTCGTTCAACACCAAAATCAGCAGCATCCTCCTCCCATACCAAAACTTCTCGTTGAATTATGCGAGCAACAAGCTCCACCTCAAGCACACCCTTTGAGTGATTATATGGTTCCTAAGGTCAACAATTTGGAAACGACGATTGCTATACCTGCTTTGGGTCTAGGTAGCTTTGAGAGTAAGCCTCAGATGATTGGAATGATGCGTTAGAATCAATTAATGGGGGTTACACATGATGATCCACATATCTGGAGCTATGTGATACCTTTGAGGTGAATGGTGTCTAAAGATGCGATTAGACTTCGCATATTCCCTTTCTCACATGGGGGACGTGCTAAGTCTTGGTTACAATCTCTGTCACCTAGTTCTATAACTACTTGGGATAATCTATGTACAAAATTCCTCTCTACAATTTTCCCACCGAGTAAAAAATTTCAGTACCATGGGGAGATCACTACATTTCGATGCAAGGATGGAGAGTCGAACTATAATGCTTGGGACAGATTTAAGAAATTGTTGCGTTTATGTTCTCATCACGGCTTAGATCAGTGGTTCGTTATGTGATAAGTATAGAATGATCCTATAGCTGGAGGATATTTCATGGACAAGAGTGTGAATGAGGTATTCACTTTGTTCGATGGTTTTTGCATGAACCATGCGATGTGGGTTGCACCACGGGCATCTAGAGGAGGCGTGTATGAGGTCACTAATAGGTAAGTACAAGCCGATGTGAACGATATCTACTGCTCAAATTGTGGGGATACAAAACGCATGACATTTCAGTGTACATATCAAGGAAAACAGGGGCAAGTGAATTATGCTCAAGGTAAAAGTAATAACCCATACCCCAACATGTACAAGACCTATTAGAGAAATCATCCTAATTTTTTCCTACAAGAACAACCAATCTATCCGTTTTCAGGGGAGCCAGCAAATGCAACAAGCTCCATCACCCTTCCAACGACCTCCTCAATATTTCAAGCATGCTTAGAAAGCTATACTACCTCAACAAGCTCCCACGCCTAACATTGAGACAATATTGCTAGATTTCATAAAGGAGCAGTGTAATTCCAATCTATACAGGTAAAAATTAAAGATGAGGTAAGTACTAATATACAAGAGCTTAAAATGCTAATAAAATCCATGAACACACACATGAAGGTGTTTGAGAACTCCATAGTTCAATAGTGATCTCATCATCTCGAAATCTAGGACACCTTCCAGGTAAACCTGAAATGAACCTGAGAAAACATGTGAGTGCTATATCTTTGTGTAGTGGGAGGGAAGTAGAAAATTCTCCATCTAAAGACCCCAAAGGAGTCACTAAAAATATGCAGACAAAGGAAGGGTGTGATGAGAGAAAGTGAAGCTGAAAGCGAGAAAGAGAAACTGTATATTTCTCCATTGTCTTACAGACCGGTTATTCCGTTTTCAACAGTTAGTGAGCAACAAACTTGATAAAAAATTCAGCAAGTGCCTAGACATGCTTAAGAAGCTTTAAATCAACATTTCATTTGTTGAAGCACTCAAAAAATGCCTTCATATGCCAAGTTCCTAAAAGGGATCCTTTCCAAGAAGAGATGTATAGAAGATACCAAGAGTTTAGCTCTTACCGAGGAATGCACCGTAATAATCCAAAACAAGTTAATCGCAAAATTGAAAGACCGCAGGAGTTCTCCATACTATGCACGAACGATGATATCACAATAGACAAGGCGCTATGTGACTTCGGAGCAAGTATCAGCCTCATGACACATTCGGTCTACAAAAGAATGAAGTTTGGAGAACTCAAACAATGAAGATGTCTCTACATCTCGCTGATCGATTGGTAAATGTCTCGTCAGTGCAGTGGAGGATATACCCATCAAGGTAGGTAACTTATATATTCCTGCATATATTGTTGTGATTGACATTGAGAAGGACACACACATACTTTTAGATTTTTCCCTTTTTTTTGTCCCATTATTTTGGATTGGCTATTCCTAGCTACTAAAGGAGCATTGATTAACGTTCAACAAGGTAAGTTATCTCTATGCGTTGAGTTTGAGAAGATCAAGTTCAATCTGTCCAATTGTCTGGACGGACCCTCACTCAAGGATTCATGTTTCCAAGTGGATTTATTGGATGGTTTGGAACACGAGATGCTAAAGTAGGTAAATACTTATGATCCTGTAGAACGTTGCCTAATGTTTGATGCATGACTCACGGATGAGGATACTGAGTTTATGGATGTAATCGAGGAGCTGCGCAAGATCTCGCGGAAGACCTTCCAATCGAGCCATATCTAGATTTTGCAGAGGATGATGTGCTAGAACTCAAACCTCTTCCTCAATATAGTATGAAATTTTTGGAACTAACAACACTACCTCATAATTGTGAGTGTTGAGTTAAATGTAGATGAGACACATAAGCTACTTCATTATTTTCGGAAATATAGGAGAGTGATCGGTTACACCATATACGACATCAAAGGTCTGAAACCTTCTTTTTGTATGCATCACATTTTCATGGGGATGGACACAAACCCTCCGTAGAAGCTTAGAGAGCTGAATCGAAACCTTAAACCGGTAGTAAAGTACGAGCTTTTAAAGATTCTAAATGCAAGTATTATATTTCCTATCTTTGATAGCAATTGGATAAGTTTGGTGCACGTGATACTAAATAAAGGTGGAATGACTGTGGTGCGCAATTAGAATAACGGGCTGATCTCGATATAGACGGTCATGGGATGGAGAATGTGTATTGATTACCACAAGCTCAACAAATCGACAAGAAATGATCATTTTCCTCTCCCCTTCATTGATCAGATGCTGGAATAGTTGGTGAACCACACGCATTTCTGCTACCTAGACGAGTACTCGGATTTCTTTTAGATTCCCATTAATCCTAACGATTAAGACAAGACGATCTTTACATGTCCTTATGGGAGTTTGCCTACCGCTCTATGTCATCTCCTAAGGTATCTACTGATAGATCAACCACGAAAATAAGGGATTTGCTTGTTTATGCACGTCTTCTTTGCCTTGAAAGAAGGTTTTAGACATATTAATGTTCGCCTATAAAGTGTTGCGGAGTATGCATGATTGTTAGTAGTTGAAGTATGATTATTGGATGATCTAGTGGTGAAACCGGTTCTTTGGAGTATTTGTCTGGTTTCTAAAGCTCCCGTTTAGATTAGCTTAATTTCTTATTTCATTTTATTATTATTTTAGTTTGTTTAATCATCCTAGACTACTTAGTTTTGATTGGTGTTGTGTAGTCCATGTGAGAACGGTATCTATATTACACTACACACATGATGTGCACTTGTAGAGTTGGTTTAGATTTGAACTCATCACTAACCTTATCTTGTAGCGATTAATAAGAGTCATTATGTGAAAGCTCCATTTGAATCCAACAAAATTTTGTGCTTGTGTTATGATGGCAAATTCTGGACGTGAAGGACCACTCACTTGTATAACCCATGATTAGTAAGATATTTCATCAGATGTGCCCTTGTGCATCGATCTTTCACTTGAAATTCACAAGGAAAAAAATCCACTAAGATGTTATTAGACTAACACAAATGATTAACCGAAATTAAATTCTTCTACGTAGATGGAATGCAACGAAAATTTTCAAGTTGAAAATGGCCAAGCCGGATCCATTTTCAACTACAACTCATAACCAACTTAATATTTTTAGGCATAGAAATGTTTTGAAGATCCACCGAAATATGATGCCAAATATCTTTTATTTAATAACTATGGCCCGAGTCAAATGAACTGGTGAATATGTGATTCAGTTGTGGCTACCACAGTTGCATTGAAGGATGTAATGATTGTAGGGAGAAGGAGGAGCCCGCATCAAACATAAATAGATGACAACATCATTACGTGAGCAAGTAGATTCACTCTTGAAATCTCCGCGTCTGCCCAATAAAAATTGGATTTGCAAAAGTGGGGTTGAGGCCTTATGTTTTTTTGTAATGCCATCACCAAAATGGAATTTGTTGTGGGGATGATATGGTTCTCAGTTTAGCTTCGTGATTAAAGAATTTTTCATGAAGTTCACCGATGAAGACCAATGTGTGTTAAGCAATGATGACATCAATAATCGATTTGAATTAATTGTGAAGTCATTCAAGAATGTGATAAAAATTCCTCATGATCTAGAGGCTTTCCAAAAAGCATAACTCATCCGCTTTTTCGTGATGGAACGAGTGTATTCATCCATGGATAGTGTCCCCTTTATAGAATGCTTGATTTGGTCTTAGATCAGTCGAATGTAGCCTCTAGATGCCTTTTCTAGGTGTTTTCAAGGAGCTCCCACGTATCTAAGATGTATGCAGAATGAGTAACCATATGTTGGAGAAGAATCGAGATTTTTCGAGGATATAGTTATGCAACATCCGATCTTGTTGTTTGAAGGGTGCAAATGTCGGGTTGGGCATCATGACCCCGGGCCCGTCGATGGTGATGAGAGCATCAAGAACAACCGATTTCTATTTGAGTTAAAATGGAGTAATTGAACTTAAATCGGTGCGGAAAATTGAATTATATACATGGGCGATCAATTTGGTAATGTTGGATATATTGAGCGTGAGGGGGAACCTGGTGTGTTGTGAATTGAAGGTAGCAATAGGCTATGGCGATGGAAAGGAAGGACTGAAGATGGGCATCATTGCTAGTAAGAAAAGAATTTTTAAATATTTTAGGATTTTATATTTTTGTGAGAATAATATTTCTTTTTTACTTTACTCATAAGCTAGGTTTATATTCTTAACCTAATTAAATATATAATTACTAATAGACACACACTCACACTTACACGAAATTGAAAAAAAAATTTTTGAGAGCGAAAAAAACTTGGTTTATAGAGAGAACGCAAAATATACCTGACTAATAGGGCATCTTAATGATGGAAATCGATTGATTTCCGTTTGGGATTTTATCTCCGAATCCAGTGAATAAGGTTCGACGATTTTTTTTCGATTTCCATCTAGTCTTGACGTCAAAACGAAATTTTTTATGAAATTCATTTACGTTTACGAAATTAATTTTAAAAATGGTATTAGAGAATTTGGTTTCAAACGTGGATGTTTATGTGACTAGAAAATATATGTACACATGATTTATAAGTATGTTAGTGCTTTGTTTGCACGAAACTAAAACATTAGTGAAAACAAAATATTATACAATGATATTTAGCATAATTTTTTTTCATTATCTTATAATACATTTTGAAAATTTTGAATTTGAAGTGGTACGTGTGTTAGTAAAATTTTTCAAAAAATAAAATTGTTATTATCTTCATAAGTTTTTTTAGAAGTATCAAATTTTTGTGTTTTTATATCCATATGAAGCATAGAAATGAGCTTCCAATGATATATTACACATCTAATTTCGTTGTGTGCACACAAAATTAGGGGATTGAAAATTTTGATCATTTCTTGAACATATAGGTATTAATGGAGAAGATGAATGGTGACTCACACGTACCAAGTTTTGATTTCTCTATAATATGTATAAAAATAATTTAGATGTTATCATATGATTTGATGATTGAATTTATAAAGTGAATATATCATCAGATTCTTTTTTTTTGGTAAGAGGAATCTACATATTATATCTTTTTAGGAAGAGAGATCGAGAAAGTGTTCTATGGGACTCATTTTTAATTCATTCATAGTGTACGCGCCATAAGAGTGTTCCCCCTTTCAAATAGCCAAATTGACTAAGGGTTACAATCAGAAAATTATGATAAAATAAGTTATAACTTAAAAAGAAATAATGCATATTAATTATTATATCCTTTTATTGAAAACGTATTAATTATTATTCAATCTAAGGTAAATTTAATGAATTAAAATGGGAATACTAATTACATTAAGACATATACACTACATAAAACACATTTTTTTATGTTGATGAGTTTTATAACATGGGAGATAATTCGAAACATAGTGAATTTTCTGTAGGTATTCCTCATTATGTGGAGTGAAGAAATAAAGAATTTGGACATTTATTTTATTTGTCAAATTGATAAGTATAACTACTTTGTTGGTGCACACATTTTTCATTTGTCTAATTGGAAGTTGTACCTAGTTGGAAGACAAATGAGTTACTATAAATATTCGTTGGTATTGGATTACAAGAACACACAACCAAGAGAAAAACATTCAAGACAAAAGATAGAAAAGAGTGAAAGGGAGGAGAAGAAAACAATTTGAGTGTCTGTGTTAAAGGCGATGATCGACCATTTTTTGTTAATCCAATTGACGTGAAATTTGGATGAGCTTTTCATCACTCATAGATCTTGATTTTGTCCGGTATGATTATCAATCCAACGGTCAGTTTTGGAGAAACGAGCTAATTGTTGAGGCTGTACTCTAGCGCGATTTAGACGCGCAGTTCTGGTTGTTTGGAAAATCGGATGGTGGTTTCTTCTCCGATTAAGCTGAAATTTGATAGTTTTATTCTGTACTTTTGGCCTTTGATTCGTACGATTTGATTAGACCTTAGTTACCGAAATCATATGATACGGGGGTTTCTTACGGTCTAAGTTACATTGTATCTCTTGTTATATTGGTGTTTGTATGGACGTTGCAATCCAGAAACTATTGTAGTGGATTTTTGGGTGGACTACGGTCCCGTGGTTTTTACTCCTCACACCCCGGAGGTTTTTCATGTTAAATTGGTTGTGTCGTTCAATTTTCATTATCATAGTAGATATTGTCATCCTCACAGGTTCGCACAAGTAAGGGGTTTGTGTTTTGTCGGTTCACAGTGAACGTGATGTGGTACTGTCTAATCCCAACAAGTGGTATTAGAGCATCAGTTGGTTATCCGGTGAACTTATGTTGAATGATGGAGGCAAACACTAGTAGGATGGTTAGCTTGAATGCTGCCAACTATAACACGTGGAAGGGTAAGATGAAAGACTTACTGTAGGATTGTCATCTATCGTTGGCTGTTGAAGGGAAACCTGAGGGTAAAACGATGAGCAATGGATGTTGCTTCATTGAAAAGTTTGTATGTTGATTCGAAAGTGGGCGGATGATAACATTTTGAATCATGTGGCTAGTGAGACAATGCTCGTTCTTTGTGGAAGAAGCTGGAAAAATTGTATGACCGAAATACCGGGAATCACAAGTTGTACGTCATCAAGAATTTGGTTGATTTGAAGTACGTCGAAGAGACTACGATAACAAATCACTTGAACGTGTTTCAAGGTCTGTTGAATCAATAATCTGAAATGGGGGTTATCTTTGAAGATGAGATTCAAAGTTTGTGGCTTCTCAATACACTTCTGGAAGGGAGACATTCAGGATGTCTCCATCGAACTCAGCTCCAGATGGTACAATCTCGATGGAATTAGCCAAGAATTGTATTTTGCATGAGGAGTCACGAAGACAGTCGCAAGGTGCTTCCTCAAGTTCAGATGTTCTGGTTACTGAATCAAGAGAAAGAGCGTAGTTTGAAATCCGAAAGGCAAGAACAGGAGGAAGAGCAAATCAAAGAGATCTGCCATGGAATGTCACTATTGCCACAAGAAAGGGCACATCAAGAAAGATTGTTGGAAATTGAAGAAAGATGCAAAAAGAAACATGGAGACACTGAGGAACGAGTTGCTATTGCATAAGAGTTCCTAGTAATGCTTGGTGATTACAAGATCGATTTCGCATGCCATGAGACGAGTTGGATCATTGATAGTGGAGCTTCCATTCATGCTACATCAAGACGTGAGTTCTTTACTACTTATATTCCGTGTAGCTTTGGTTCCGTTAAGATGGATAATGATGGTTCGTCTTCTGTCGTTGGCATTGGAGTTGTCTGTTTGGAGACTAGTCTTGGTACTAGACTTGTGCTTAAGGGAGTTAAGCACGTTCCAGATGTGCGGTTAAACTTGATTTCTGTGGGGAGACTTCACGATGAAGGATTTTGCAGTACATTCAGTGGTGGCCAGTGGAAGCTTACTAAAGGTTCCATGGTTATAGCTCGCGGTGAGAAGTCTACGTCACTGTATTTGATGCAAGCTAAGCTTTCTAAGGATATCATAAATTCCTTGGAGAGTGACAACGCTATTGAGTTTTTGCATAGGAGACTCGGACACATAAGCGATAAAGGATAGTCTGTACTTTTGAAGGAGGTTCTTCAGGGAATCTCAGGGTTGCACTTGAAGAATTGTGAGTATTGTTATGCAGTGAAGCAAAATAGAGTTTTGTTCAAGTCTTCTAAACCTTCAAGAGAACTAGAGATACTTGATTTGGTACATTTGGATGTGTGTGGTTCGTTGGAAGACAAGATCTCTCGATGGTGGCGCATATTTTTCACATTTATCGATGATCATTCGAGAAAATTATTGGCTTATACTATAAGGACAAAACATCAAGTTCTGGGGTTTTTTAAGCAGTTTCAAGCATTGGTGGAGAGACAAACTGGAAAGAAACTGAAGTGTATCCAAAGTGATAATGGAGGTGAGTATTCTGGACCATTTTGATGTCTATTTCCAAAAACATGGTACTAGACATGAGAAGATGTCGTCTTAGACGCCACAATTAAATGGGTTGGCTGAAAGGATGAACATGACAATCATGGAAAGGGCCAGATATTTGATTTCACAGTCAGGGTAATCAGATTCCTTTTAGGGTGAAGCTTTGAGCATTGTGGTTCATGTTCGTGATAGAAGTCGCAAGTTGTTGTATCTGTCGCAAGAGAAGTACATAAAGAAAGTACTTCAGCGGTTCCATATATAAAAATCTAAAGTAGTGATCATTTATCAAAGAATGACTCTGGTTGTGAGTACACCTCTTGCTACACTAGATTAAGTAAGAAACAGAGTCCAAGTACGGATTCAGAGAAGGAGGACATGGGACATTGATGCGTATCAGAGTTAAATATAAATAACCTAATCTACCCGCAAGTGCACGGCACGTGTGTAGTATTTTAGGTGTCGATCCCACAGAGACTACGCAACACTACCTAAACCCGAACTACGAATCAAACTTGCTAACGAAAGAAGGTGAATAAGGAATGAAATACTGAAAGTAACTAAACTACTTGGGTTCTAACGATGAGACAAACGTCCTAGGAATCCGGTTTCACCACAAGACTACCGAAACCGACGATCAACCTATCTCTCATGCAATCCCAATTAAAGCTATCTAAGGCGGACGATCATAACATGATATCTACCCTCTCTCAAGACATAGACACGTGATCTAGACAAGCTGCCCCCTACTTGCGTGGCTGACACCATGAACTAAACCCATAAACTCTGTGATTCGCCCTGTTCACCCTCAACCGTTGCTACCCTACTTTCGTGGCCTAACCTCGACTGTTCTAAACCTGATCTTCTAGGACTAGAATTCTCCTTTCGGTCCTTCTCCTAACCCCTAACACATGCATCTACGTGATCAGCGCAAACACAAGTAAATTAAAGCACTCAGATAAACAATAAATGAACTAAAACGGGAAGATGCATTCAAAATAGATCAAAAGAGGTCTCGGGATAGCCAAGGGCTAATCCCTTCTCCTAGAACAAACAAACTACTCGCTCATGCGTCTGTAAAGAAACATAAACATAGTAGAAAGTCTAAGGAACATAAAAACCAAACAAAACCGAAGTGGTGCTGCTTGATCTCCAATGCTCCTCGCTTATCTCCTCGCAAGAATCTGCTCTAACTTCCGGTGAATTGTTCTCCTCTGTAAGCTTGCTGTAATGACGTCTTTTTGCCTCCTTTTAAGCCTCCTAAAACGGTCCAATTGTTGCCTAAATTGCCCCACGAGTTCCCTTATGTTTTAAGTTAAGTTTACTTAAGTTTTGAGCAGTTACGGGCCGCGACCCGCTCGGGTAGGGAGTGTACCCGCTCGGGTGCGGCTAGGGCAGTTCGTGCGCGTCCTGTGGTGCTGGAATGGTGCCCGATCGGGCATGGCATGTGTGCCCGCTCGGGCACAAGGCAAAATGGTCCTAAATGCTTGCCCGAGTCGTGCTAAATGGTCCACACAATTGGCCGTAGGTTTTGCCCGATCGTGCAAAGGTTGTGCCCGACCGGGTGAGGCTTTTCCATGCTCAATCTCGTCCCGTTTGTCCCGTGATGATCCCCAAAGTTGCTCCTTAGCTCCATGCATGTTCCTTTAGCTCCAAAATAGTCCAAATACGCGTAAAAACCTGTAAGAACATGAAAAGCACGAAAGCAAGTAAAACGGATACGGAATCATACGTAAAACATCACATATGTATCAAAAACGTCTCCTAAATCGTGCAAGAAATACGTATGAAAACGAGATGATCAAAATCCCCCAGACTTGAATGTTTGCTTGTCCCTAAGCAAACGTAAACGTGGAATACATGGGGTATGAAAATACGAGAATCCCCCTTCTCCTAGAGATACCGCTAAAGCGAGCCTAACCGATCAACTAGCATATTGTGAGCAAATTCGGCCTACTCGAGTTTTCAGCCTTAATCCTAGGTCCACCACGGTTACCCATAAGAAAGTAAATCAAAGGAGACTAGACACGCTACCGTAACTCCCTCCACCAGACAAGACTTCAGACTATGCTAAACCTAGGTCAACCGAGGATACTTGTTTCTTTCTTTCCGAGCTTCTTTCTTTCTTTTTCTTTTATTTTCTTTTT
>CM071872.1:34225229-34287671 GCA_036759665.1 Gynandropsis gynandra | reverse complement strand
GAGGCTTTTCCATGCTCAATCTCGTCCCGTTTGTCCCGTGATGATCCCCGAAGTTGCTCCTTAGCTCCGTGCATGCTCCTTTAGCTCCAAAATGGTCCAAATACGCGTAAAAACCTGTAAGAACATAAAAAGCACGAAAGCAAGTAAAACGGATACGAAATCATACGTAAAACATCACATATGTATCGAAAACGTCTCCTAAATCGTGCAAGAAATACGTATGAAAACGAGATGATCAGACATGTCCCATATGCCTCCATAGTGGGTAGCTTGATGTATGCTATGATTTGTACGAGACCAGATTTAGCTCATGTAGTTGCTGTTGTCAGTCTTTTTTTCTAATCCGGGTAGAGAACATTGGAAGGCAGTGAAGTGTATTCTAAGATATCTTCGTGGGACTTCTGGTTTGAGACTTGTGTTTGGAGGTGACAAACCTCTATTGGTCCAGTACATATATTTCGACATGGCTGGAGACATCGATTATTTCAAATATACTTGGGGTAGTTTGGTAACCTTTGCGGGTGGAGCTATGGCATGGCAATCACGGTTGTAGAAAAGCATTGCACTTTCTACCACTAAGGCAAAGTTTATCACCGCTACTGAAGCGTGTAAGGAGTTGTTGTGGATGAAGAGGTTTCTTGAGCAACTTGATTTGAAACAAGATAGGTACGTCTTGTTGTGACAGTCATAGTGCCATTCATCTTGGGAAGAATCAGACATTTCATTCAAAGTCAAAGCATATAAAGGTTCGATATCATTAGATACGAGATATCATTGATCCAAAGGAACTTGAACTTGAGAAGGTTTATACAGATATAATGGGGTTGACATGATGACTAAGGCGTTGCCTAGAGGGAAACTTGAGATATGATATACTATCGCTGGGATGGCGATTTTCTCCACATAGTTGGAAGGGGGAGATTTGTTGGTATTCCTCCTTATGTGGAGGTGAAGAAGTGAAGAATTTGTGCACATATTTCATTTGCCAAATTGGTAAGTATAACTACTTGATTGGTGTGCATATTTTTCATTTGTGTAATTGGTAGTAGTACCTAATTGGAAGGTAAATGAGCTTGTATAAATACCCATTGATATTGGCTTGCAAGAACAACCAAGACAAAAACACCCAAGACAAGATATAGAAAAGAGTGAAGGAGAGAAAAAGAAAACAGTTGGAGTGTATGTGCTAAAGGCGGCGATCGATCAACTTCCTTAGTTCGATCACCGTGAAATTTAGAGGAGCTTTTCATCACTCGTAGATCTTAAATTTTTCAGGTCGGATTATCAATCCAACGGTTATTTTTGGCGAAACGAGCTGATTACCGAAGTTGTACTCTGGTGCGGTTTCAGACACAGTTCCAATTGTTTGGAAACTCGAACGGTGAGTTCTTCTCTGATTATGCTGAAATTTGGTATTTGTATTATGTACCCTTTGGCCTTTGATTTGTACGGTTGGATTATACATTGATTATCAGAATCATAGAATATGGAGGTTGCTTACAGTGTAAACTTGGTGTTTGGGGTTCACTCGGGTGGTTCGGGATTGGAATATTGACAGAATATGCTTTAAATCTCGGTGTTGTATCTCTTGTTATATTGGTGTTTGTATGGAAGTTGTAACCTAGAAATTATTTTAGTGGATTTTTGAGTGGACACGGTCCCGTGGTTGTTACTCCTTACACCGGTGAGGTTTTCCAAGTTAAATTGGTTATATCATTCAATTTTTATTATCGTACTAGATATTTTCATCCTCATAGATTCACACAAGTAAGGAGTTTCTGTTTTTTCAGTACACAGCGAACGTGACGCGGTACCGTCTAATCCTAAAACTTTCGATCTTGTGTTGTTAGATTCATTTATCATAAAAGCTAAAGTGTTCTTTAAACTTTTTTTCTTGTATTAATTGATGCAGCAATGTAGTGTGCATGTAAGAACATAATCGATTAACTCAATCAAGAAGATAAGTTGAATGGTGAAAATTAGGACATGTGAGATCAAAAGGGATAAAGGTATATATTAATCAATTTGAAAAATAGTTTGGGTCTTTCAAAATTATATTGTGCCAGATATGACCTATGCCATATCTGATAAAATACCACAACTTTTAGTGTTCTATGATTCACTTTTGAATAATGAGTAAGTAATTCGACCCTTTTGATTATTCTCTTCATATTAAATTGAGTGGTGGAGTCAAGTAAGAGTTGTTTCAGGCTCGAATAACGAGATTTAGAAGACTAAATCAAAAGTTAATAGTTATATTAAGCACTCAAACCAAGCATCAAGGCAATATTTTAGAGTCGTATCAAATATGATTAGGGAGCTCAAGGTTGTTTGTCAAATTTTATCGAACGAGGAACAAGTAGAAGTAGTGATGGACTCGTTATTTTGAAAGTTGAAACCATATGAAGGTACAAATGACACACAATGAAAATATAAGATATTTGGGGAGAGATATCGCATCATAGCCATTAAAAGATGAGCGATTAGAGAATGCAAAATCTTTAAATGAAAATCGCATTGTTTATGTGAGCTCGTACAAATTTTCTGGTACAAAATGTAAGAGAGGTAACAAGAAATATAATGCTTCTAATCAATCAAAACTAACAAGCAAGAAAAAGTTCCATATGTCGCAAACACAAAGGCAAGAAGGTCAAGGACAAAATGAATTGTTACAATTGTGGTTTACTTGTCACTTTTCTCGTGAATGCACAAAGAAGGTATTGTCCTTTACCTCCACTAGTAATTATGCCTATGTTTCAAGTTGCATAATACTTACTGAATCTTATCATTTTTAGTTATAGACTTTAGAGCCACTGGCCATGTATAATTAGAAATCGAGGAGCATTATTGAGTATAGCACCCTAAAGCTATAATATGGTTATACTTGGAAAAACTCTAAGTTGCGGTACTGGGTATCAATACTTGGTCTCGGTGTTAACTTTGCTTAAGTTAGATTTTAGCTTTAAATAATAGAAGGAAAGTTAATATTTTGTAAAATTTAAAAGTCATTTAAATCTTGAACTGATTCCTTTGAAAATTATAAATTTTATGTCTAAATCAAAAGATCATTTATCAATTCCTTCAATGAATCAATTAAAACAATTAATATGATCCAATATGCCACATTATGACCATTATGATCCCATATAACCAATATATTGCATATGATATAATACGGCTCAATATCAAATATTACAAATATATCCAATATGAAAAACTATGGTTCATATGACCAAATATAACACAATATGACTAATACAGACCAATATGACCAAATATGACCCATATTGATCATTATACACAATATGACCATATGGTCAAGTTTGACTCAATACAACACAATATGACCAAATGTGACAACGGGCCCAATATGAACCAATAATGACTCAATATTGGCTAATGTGAACAATATAATCAAATATAACCAAATATGGTCAACTCTTATCCAGTATGACCTATATGTTCAAAATATTGAAATGTGACCAATACCCAATATGACCATCTATGATCCAATATGTTCAATATAATCAACTATGATCCAATATGTCCAATATGATCCAATGTGACTGATATATATATATAATCCACTATAGCCAAAATGATCCATTATGATCGAATATGATCAACTATGACCCAATATGACACATGATGACCAATTATGACAAAATGTACAGAGCCAAAATTTGTCACGCGGTTTTTCCATTCCGCAAGGTATTGACTACACAAAGTTCAGGTTATCCTAACATGCTCCACAACGCAGAACCTATGGATACCCCATTTACAACAAACCACATTACTTTTATGTCTCTCGTTTTAACTATATGGTTTATTAATATTGACACCGGCAGCATTGTAATGCAATCACCTATCTTAGGTGAAAATGGTGAAGAAACCGAGACTCTCCTGTGAAATATTTATCGTTGTTCGGTTGTCCGGCTCAAAGTTAAGTTGAGTTTTCTCATTGATGTCTCATGATAAAATTTTGTTGTTATATTAGTCTTGTGATGAATGTCACTTAAGGTACAAGTAAATTCAAGATTATAATCTTCTACAAAAAAAAAATAATATTACATCAGAAGATATAATGCAATCCAACCCTATATGGCTATTCACGAATATGACCACATTGTAAAATATGACCAAATACGACCAATTTAGAAAATACGACCAATATGAGCATGTTCATGTTCTTCGATCTCTTTGTAAAAACTAGTAAATAAAGAAATGGAGTGGTATTGGTGTTGTTACTAGTATGAATATATTGGTGTTTTTCCAAAGATCCTAAGGAAAAAATGGAGTTATGTTTGTAGAAAATGTTGGAAGTGACAGTTCTCACTTCCTTCTACCCATTCGTATCAAAGGTCATCTAAGGTTTTTACACAAAACGTAATTATGACTATATAGTTTCAGCCTACG
The DNA here is from genome assembly GCA_036759665.1 of Gynandropsis gynandra. Lineage (NCBI taxonomy): Eukaryota > Viridiplantae > Streptophyta > Magnoliopsida > Brassicales > Cleomaceae > Gynandropsis > Gynandropsis gynandra. Next base: position 34,283,255 of record CM071872.1, on the reverse strand, counting down.
AAACAAATATGCTAATATTGGTGAATCTTTGCTCTTGTTGGACTTCATTTATACTTCATTTTTTTATTCCATTTAGATTGTTCCTATTGTAACTTGTTGTCTTGCATTTCTCCTTTGTTTTCATGTGAATTGGGCTAGACTTGTGCTTGAGTTTTTCGTTGGGATTTATCTTGAATTTTTCGTTGGGCTTATGCTTGTCTTGTGGGCTCGAGACTTTGATTCATCGCCTGAGCCTAACTTATCTCCGATGCATTTTCATATCTTTGACTTGAATTGGTTCCTCTCGATGTTTTAAAATTAAAGTGCCAAAAATGTAATATTAAATAGTCGTGGAGTTATTTTATAAATACCTGAATAAAACCTTAGCCGCCAAAATAGTGACAAAGAATAGAGAAAGAATCGATTCCGTTCGTGATCAGATTCGCATCAAACGTTGAAAGCAAAGGTAGATCTCAGTATGAATACTCTAGAGGCTTCGTACGTTTGGAGCTCATATCCTACACTCATCCATATTCGTCAAAATGGGTAACCCTAAGAACCGTTCTTTGTGTTTTGGTGAAACCTCGCACGATCCATTCCTGAAACATGACTAGATCTATATTCGAGTTGTTAAAAAATGCTGTAGCTACCTCGTTGGCAACCCAACAGTGGTATGAGAGCTTGATCTTAGTATTTAGGATTTTGGATCGATTTTGGACAAAAAAGGGTTAAAATCCGTCGAAAATCTCGATTGCGGTTGAAGCTTGAGAGTTCGACTTGATCGAGCGATAGTCTAGTTCGATTGAGCAAAAGCTTAGACATCACGATGTTTTGTCCCAAAAAGTGATGGCTCCATCAAACCGTGAAATGGATTGATCAATTCGATAAAGATATCTTCGAGCTTCATAAAGTATGGCTCCATTGAGCCATGTGATGACTTGATTAGGGTTTGCGAAGTTTTTCAAAGAACTCCACTCGATCGAGCGGTATGACCATTCGATCGAGCTAAATTTTAACGTGTGAGTTCTTAGAGGGTTTAGCTCGATATAACTGCAAGACAACTACATTGAGTGAGACCAAAAATTGATCGAGTTAAGATGTAACTTGATCGAGTAGTAATTATCTCCCGAATGTTTGGTTAATGGAGCTGTATGACAGCTCGATCGAGCGAAACCAGATGTCAAGCACAAAGGATTGTAACTCGATCGAGTGGGGCACAAGGGATTGTGACTTGAAACAAGACGATTGTATGGTTAAACCATAAGATCTAATGATGCTTCTGTCTCATCCCAAATAATTGAGTTCTAATGATAAATTGTTGATCATTTTGCTTTTCCTTCTAAGTAGACGTATGAATCGGTTTTTGTTTACATGGAACGACCTGACAACTAGGAGGCATATAGTTCAAGAATTAGATTAGTGTGTTTATAACATGAGATGTTTAGAGGGAAAAACACTTAATACTTGTATACTCCTCGACTATCTGGGGGACAAGAACTTATTTGTTATCCCACCATAAGGTGAATGATGAACTCAACTATATCAACAGGAACGACTTGAAAACCAGGTGACTATGTGATGTAGAGCTGCATGTTTAAATTATGAATTTTATGATGATAGAATTTGTAATCAACCTCCTTTATATGTTTAGAAAATATCTTAACAACCAAAAGGCTCAGGCATATAGTTGTAGATTAATGCTAATATGAAATTGGATTTCTGATGTTTTTGTAACATTGATTAGCATACATATCATATGGATAAAAGTCCATGTCTTTATGACATTATAATGTTCATTCCTTGCTGCTTATGTTTTCCTATTTAATTGTTTATAGATTTCTCGAATATGTTTTCGTTGTCCCTTCGTACCATCGTCGAGATCCCACAATCTTATTGGGGATAATTTCGAGGATTGGCAACCCAACATAGGGTTGATTTTGACTCATGAGAATCTGATTGATGTGATCGACAAAGCCACATCCTACAGTCCCTAACCTTTCGAATCAAGACACCATCAACGCTTTTGTGAAGCATGATGATGATAGCACTACTATAAAGTGAAACATCTTGGCGTTGATGAGTGCTAAACTTTAAAGGCAGTATGAGGATATGACTCCTTCATAGATTGTAAAACATCTTAAGAAGATGTATGGATCTCAAAGTCGTACAACAAGGTATTAGTTGTCGAAGACTTTGTTCAAGTCTAGTCTAACTGTAAACTCCCCAGTGTCGTCCCATGTCCTAAAGATGATAAGTCTTATGAAACAGCTTGACAAGATTGGGTGCACGTTCGGAAAGAAGTTGCAAAAGGATCTGATCCTATTGTCACTCCCACACTTTTTTTTATAATTCATTGTTAACTTCAACATGAAAAAGATGGATTTCGATTTACATGAGATGCATAACATGCTCACATATTACGAGAAACATACATCCATGGAGGTGAAGGGGTCCAATTATGTGTTGTTGGTGGGCCAACCGTCTTCTATGAAGAGAAAGGGCAAGAAAAGGCCCAGAACCAAGCAACGTAAGATTAAGACTGGTGTGAACAAGGCCTAGGGCAGTACTAGTAAGGCCAACCATTCAGATGTTGAGTGCTTCCTCTGCAAGAAGAAGGATCATTGAAAGAGGGCTTTAAGGAAATTCTTGAGTCTCTTGGTGACAAGAAACGAGGAAAGACTTCCATGTAAAATGTATTCATGATTTCTTTAATTAATATTGATTCACCTAAATGGGTATTGGATATCGGTAGTACTTTTAATATCTGCAATATATTGTAGGGGTTGAGGACCGATAGAAGGTTCAAGAGAGGAAAATTTAGTATGAAGGTTGGAAATGGCGCAAGTGTTGTTGCTTTAGCCATCGGATCGATTTCTCGTTGTATGTCTACGGGCAAGACCTTATTGGTAGAAGACTATTATCATGTTCCGAAATTTATTTTGAACATCATTTTCATTTCTATTGTAGACAGACGTGGTTTTAAGATAATTTTCAGTTGTTACATTTTCTCTATTTATCATGATGATGATTTATGTGTGAATTATCTTCAATAGGGTCTTTATGTCTTACCTGATGTGAATGTTCAATCTATTAACATGCACGTTTATGGTCATAAGAGAAATTTATATGATCGTATAAATCAGAATTTTCTTTGGCATTATAGACTTTGTCATATGAGTGAGAACAAAGTCAACGGGTTGCATAAAGACGGCCTTAGGGCCACTATGATTATGAATCATATGCAACTTGTAAGTATCATCTCTCAGGTAAAATAACCAAATCTCTGTTTACTGGAACTCAAGAGAGATCTATGAAACTTCTAAGACCATACATATCGATGTATGTGGACCTATGAAACTTTAAGATAAGGGTGGATATTCGTATTTCATCACTTTCACTGACCATATGTCGAGATATGGGTTTGTGTATCTTATGAAACACAAATCTGAATCTTTTGAAATGTTCGAGAAATTCTGTAGTGAAGTGGAGAAACAAACGAGAAAGATTATCAACGTGTTGAGGTCTGACCAGGGTGAAGAATATCTAAGTCATGGATTTTTTTATCATCTAAGACAAATGGGATTTTGTCATAGTGGATTTCTCTCAAGACACCTCGACATAGCGTTGTATCCAAAAGGAGAAATTGTACTTTATTAGATATGGTCTGATCTATTATGGGATTCACATATCTTCCAATAAATTTATAAGGTTATGCTTTAGAAATGGTGGCCTATCTTTTGAACAAAGTTCCCACTAAATCTATCTTTAAAGCATCATATGAGATATGAAAAGGACAGAAACCCAACCTAAAACACATAAAAGTTTGGGTTGTTTTGCGTTCATAAAGAAACTGCAATCAAACAAGCTAGATGTTAGGTTTGATAAGTGTAGATTCATCGTTTATCCCAAAGAAACTATAAGATATTATTTCTACTACCCTTTTGAGCAAAAATTATTTGTGGCTAGAACTGCAACCTTTCTGAAAAAGGAATTTCTTGAGGAATGAAATCATAGTGGAGAAATAGTTCTTGATGGAATTCAAGAACCCAATGAACCAACAAAAGCTTAAGGACATGAGATGTCAAGTGAGCAGTCTTGGCTGGGTGATTCCTTTTAGATATTTCCTTAGACCTCAAATCAACATAGAAACTAGCATAGATTAGAATTTTAGATCTTTCCTAGTTACTAGCATAGAAACCAGCATAGCAATGAATCTCCAGAGGATTAGAATTTTAGATCTTTCCTAGTTACTAGCATAGAAACCAGCATAGCAATGAATGTACAGAGGATTAGAATTTTAGATCTTTCCTTAGACCTCAGATCAACATAGAAACTAGCATTCTATATATTATTCTTTGATTCTAGACACCTAGTATTTTTCTATAATAGCTGGATAGATATTTGAAGTGATTAGATGCTTACGTAGTTAGTGACTAATCAAGATGAGATCCGTCAACTCTTGGTATGAGTTTGAGCTCTATGATATCATCTATCGTAACGATTGTAACAAATACTCGATTGGGGTTACATGAATGAATGAAGAAAAGAGTTTTTTGGATTCATCCACCAATCTGTTATGATTGGCATGAAACATAGTTGATAATCCTTAAGGCTTAACAGTAAAAACCATGCCTAGGATTTATTTGGAGCTGTAAAGACGGAAGGAAATATAACATAATCTTCACCACGGTTCATTGCGAGTAAAGTTGTTACTCGTATGAGTAAGGATGCTACTTCATGCTATTCGGTTGTTGAGTAATGTTGCTAGATGTCAACCTTGATTAGTTAATTAGTGAAAACTAATTAGCTGTTGGTTTAATGATGAACCTATGAGGTCACACACTCACGAGTTTTACGGTCTTTGCTTATGATTGTAAGACAATCAGTCTAAAATGTGATTATATTCATTTGCTAGCACCTGCGAAAAATTATCGTACTTGATTTTATATATGAGGATTGTACATCGGATGTACAGATATGTATGTGCATGCATATACATATACTTAGACTTTTTGAGATATTACATTAAGACAAGTGGGAGATTGGAATTATGGTGCCAAAATTGTAATATTAAATAGTCATGAGGTTATTTTATAAATACCTAAAATTTAGTATTATATAAGAGAAACAAAAAAATTTCTGGAGACGATTCATTTTTTTCCCTAAACAAAATTCTAGCCGCAAAAACAAAGACGAAAAACGGAGAAAGAATCGGTTCCCTTTGTGACCAAATTCGCATCAAAAGTTGAAAAAAAAAGCAGATCTCGGTGTGGATACTCTAGAGACTTGGAGAAAGTGCAAAAATAATCCATGAACACAATCGTGACCATGTACACGTTCTTGACCATGACAACGTATATATCCACCATCCACGATCATGGCAATGATTATAATTCGATGAAGTCATTTTCATTGTGTAGAACGTTGCGAACTGGTGCGACGAGTGTGATAATTTTTCATTAATAGTTCATTTTGTTATTCTGCAACGAAGTAGAGAGAGCCTTTCTCAATAAGTCAGCTACATTTTCGTTTGATCAGATGTAGTAAATTTTAACTTCTTTCTCCATCTCAAGGTTTTTAGTATATGAGAAGAAGTTTGGAAGGATATTCTTTGTTCTATCGTTTTTAATGTATTTTCATTTGTTTGTGCAACACATGCGATATTATCTTTATATAATATCATTAAGTCGATATTAGTCATCAATCCATATATTTATTGTGTGTCGAGTTAAAACTCTAACCCACGTATATTTTATGATTGCTTTATAAAATGCAATAACTTCACCACGATTTGAAGATGTTGATACTAATATTCATTTCTAAACTCTAGTCGTAAAAACAGAGATGAAAAACGGAGAAAGAATTGGTTCTGTTTGTTATCAAATTCGCATCAGAAGTTGAAAAAAAGGTAGATCTCGGTGTGGATACTCTACAGACTTCGTACGTTCGGAGCTCACATCCAACACTCGTCTGTCTTTGCCAAAATAGGTCGTTCTTCATGTTTTGGTGAAACTTCACATGATCTCTTCCAGAAACATGACTAAATACATATTCGGGTTGCTAAAAAACGCTTTTGTTACCCCATTGGTAACCCAACATCTGGCGTTTCTACTATTCCAATGCATATCTAGGTCCATTAGGGTCTTAAAAAATGGATATATTTATGTTGGTCGGCTGCAATTTGAAACTTGAATACAATCTCGAAGGATAGTGTCGTCGTGCTAGGTTTCTCATCGATGTCCCTGGGTTTTCTATGTCTTTCATTTATATTTCTATTTAATTCAAAATTATTAAAATTAAAAAATTAATATTTACTCGATATCTTATCATTTTCCATTCGTGTCTTTCTCACATCATTGATACTAGAAACGTCAATATAGGATAGCAAAATTCATCCCTATCCATCTAAAAAATGTTTTCAGATACATTTTGAATGGATTTCGTTCATCCTTAGTTGTTCATCCTTAATTAAAAACAAACGGTTCGTCCCAAATCCATTCAATTTTTTAAAATTTTAATATTAATAAATGAATAAAAATAATAATAATAAAATATCTTTAATAAAAATAATAATAATAAAATATCTTTTACGAGCAAACGCCGTTCAAGAACACCACCAAGGCGGTGTTGTTGGTGTTCCTCCTTATGTGGAGGTGAAGAAGAGATTATTAATGTGAAAAGAAATTGTCAAAAATGGGTGGAAGACTAATGGTGCAAGTTAGGCACCTCCATTGTTGAAAAATACTGCAAGTTAGACATTTCTTCTTTTGCATGATTATATAAGGAGGTATTGAGAGAGGATGAAAAAACACAACCAAAGAGAAAAATATCCAAGACAAGAGATAGAAAAGAGTGTAGGAGAGGAGAAAAAACAGTTTGAGTGTCTATGCTAAAGGCGACGATCGACCAACATATTTTAGTCCGATTGGCGTGAAAGTTGGAGGAGCTTTTTCTCACTCGTAGGTCTTGATTCTATCTGGTGGGATTATCAATCCAACGGTCAGTGTTGGAGAACGACCTGATTACCGTGGCTGTTCTCTGGTGCGGTTTCAGACGTGCAGTTCCGGTTGTTTTGAAAATCGGACGGTGATTTCTTCTCCGATTAAGATGAAATTATATAGTTATATTCTGAACTCTTTGGCCTTCGATTTATACGGTTGGATTAGACATTGGTTGCCAGAATCATAGGATACGGGGGTTTCTTACTATCTAAATTATAGCTTGGTGTTTGGATTCATTCGAGTGTTTCGGGAATAGAATATTTACAAGATATTCATTGAATCTCGATGTTGTGTATCTTGTTATATTGATGTTTGTGTGTATGTTGTAACCCATAAATTATTGTAGTGAATTTTTTGGGTGGATTACGGTCCCGTGGTTTTTACTCCTCACACCGAGGAGGTTTTCCACGTTAAATTGGTTGTGTCATTCAATTTCTGTTACCATACTAGATATTTTCATCCTCATAGGTTCACACAAGTAAGGGGTTTATTTTTTGTCGGTTCACAACGAATGTGACGCGGTACCGACTAACCCCCAACAGGTGTCACTCCCTCTCGATGCACCCTCAAATATGTTAAAGATTGTGCTCTCGAACATGACTCTCTCTCGGACAATGTCGGTGTCGAACACATCCCCTTAATTGCATCATCGATGGAAAAAAAAGGTGCCACTGTCGTTCTCCTCCATTCTCTCGCGTACCTCCCGTGTACTGCCCAACGCCATCTCCACCCTCACCAGCTCATCCTCTACCTCGGTACCCCTAATTGCTTTGTTGACTCGACCCTTTCCGCCGGCCTTCGACTCCGCCTTGTCTATGTCGATGCTTCTCGTGGTGAGGAAATCGCTGATACCTTCATGGCTCTCATCCTTGACCTGCTTCACCGATCCCATTTGCTCTCTCGCCATGTCCTCTTTGTTTTCGAGTGTCTTGAATCCAGCTCGAGAAGGACTTTGAGAGAGGGAGAGCCGACTAAATTTTGACAGAGAGATAACCGACTGATGACAATTACGGATGGGTAATCCGGGTTTTGGTCTGGGTTCGGGTTCCTCGGGTTACAAAAATTGAACTCGAATTGAATCCGTTTGGTTTTCAGTCTGGGTTCTTCGAGTTTCAATCCGGATTCGGGTTGTTTGGGTTTTGAAACTTTGAACCCAAGAAAACCCGAATTTTATTTGGGTTATTTGGATATTTCAGGTAATTCGGGTTCTTCGGGTTTTTTAGGTTATTTAGGTATGGGTAATTCGGGTTTTATAACGGGTTCTATGGGTTTTATGGGTTCTTTGTGAATTTTAGGGTAATTCCAAATTTAACATACAAAAAATTCAAAAAAATACAAAGTAAAAATCTATAAAAAAAATACCAAGTAAAAATTTTAAAAAAAAAATACCAAGTAAAAAAATCCATAAAAACTATTCGATTCATTCTTGTAGAAGACTTCTACTCCGAAAACGCCAAAATAAACTTTTTCAACCTGAAATTTAAACACTTTTTACGAGTTTAGATTAGAATATATAAATAAACATTTAAAGTTTATTTCATAAATTGTAAATAAAGAGTGTAGAAAATAAACACCTAATCAAGTTGTATGAAAAGAAAATAAATACCTAACTTAATTCCATAAAAGTTACCTAACAAAGCAGTACATAACACAAAAAGGGGCAATCATGAAATGTAAATTGCAAATTCACATACATGAAAGAACTAAACTGAATCCATAACTCTGCAGCCCAAGAACTTCACCATCGAATTTAACACGATTTAGTTGAATAAATTCAATTGAATCACATGTTAAGGATCGTCAAAAACAGAAAACAAAGCAAACTAACCTGTAAATTAAGGTGCCACAGTATCAAGAGTGAGCTTAAAGAACTTTAACGATGCTAATATGGCGGGTCTATATTGCTCAAGAACAGGCTCTACATATGCCTTTATAAGCTCTGATGCTGTCTAAACTCCATAGAATCAAAACAAAGAAAAACACAATAAAAGCCCTATGTAAAGAAAAATAGGATATAAAAAACATTTCTTATTCACTCGATGATATTGACACGAACAAATCCAGGATTTGAGAACTTACCTCATTAACATAAGGCCAGATCTTGGTCAAATGTTGGTTCAGCCTAATCAACTAAAGTAATCGAAAACGGAACAAACCAGTTACATACAAAGATAGATATAACATACAGATTCAGACCTATTATAAACACATAGCATATGCTCTAGTATATATGTCCAACATCTAAGCAATTTTGGTCTCCGATGTTCTTCATCCAACACAAACTAACCCTTTGTAACATACCTCATGAACACATGTATCTACAACCCTATACACATATAAAAAGAGTTTTAGTAACTCAACTTCTGACACTCAAAGAAGATAACTGAAGAAGGATAAAACTCTGGAGGCAAAAGCTTCCTCGAATTTTCTACTGTCATCCTCGCAAAAGCAGACACGATCGCCGCCTAATAACAACCCAAATTTGTGAAAAACATCAAAACGTGAGATTTCAGAAGGCAAAACGATGGAACAAAAACCAAAACCCAGAACGGAACAAAGTAATGCTAACAAGTTCGGAGTGAAGCTTGGATCGAGCATTCTCTGCTCGGTCGAATCCGATGACGATGGCTATTAATACGAGATTAGTAAGACGGACCAGTGATGCAAGACAGACGTTAGGAGGCGACAAACGGGAGGAGGCAATGGATGAAAGATTTAGGGTGACAGAAGAGGAAGAAACTTAGGAGGCGCCGAAAGGATGTGAGTGAGAGAGACAAAGCAGAACTTAGGGGTTTCTTTCTTTTTTTTGAGGTTTTTTTGGGTGTTTGGGTTTCTAGGATTATCCCAAACCCGACTCGATCCGAACCCAAATGGATTTTTTATATAACTCATATATCTTATGGGTTGGGTTATTCGATTCGAGTCGGTCCAGATCGGTCCGAGTAACCCGAAATGCCTATTCCTAATGACAATAGAGGAAAAGGATTTTTGAGTCAGAGATAGACGTCATCATAATTTCCTTTTTCGATAGATTTAAATTAGAAAAAAATCATATGTTTTAATTCATTTTAAAGAACTAAAATCGGTTCGTAAATTTAGAGATATATACAAAATTTGTAATTAATTAATGTTGAGAAGATATTAATGAACTTGAAAAAAGAAAAAAAAACTAAATATAATATATACTAAATATTACAACAAAAGATAATCTAAAATTTTTTAAAAACAAAACCCAAAAAATACAATAAAAAATAATAAACTAAATCTTAAAAAAGATAATGACATAAAAAAACATATTGAACCTTTTCATTAATTTTTTAATATCTAAAAAAATATAGAGATACAATATTATCTAAAACAAAATTCTAGTGATACAATATTTTCAGAAATTTTTTATATTACAAATATGGTAGAAAAAAATTCTACTGTTAAAAAATAGACAGTGATGAATGGTTTCAGAATAAAATTATATTTATGCTTTATTCAGTGCTACATACCAACTATAATGGTGTAAATGATGTAGGTGACAATATCCGTGCATAAAAAAAGAAAACCACAATCATAAAATATATAATTTCATATAAAATCGTCAAATTTTAAATAATAATGAATTTTATCTAGCTTATGTAGAATTTATAATATTATCTAAATATATGAAATTTTATTAGAAATGATCTAATTTATTCAATGGGATGAAATTATTTTATATATACAAATTTGGGGAATTCAGATGGTATTCCATATATGTGAATCCAACGTATGAAATGTTGTGCTACAATTAAATAAATGCTTATATTTTAAGGAAAACAGTCTATTCTCCCTGAAACTTTACTACTTTAATCATATTCCCCTAAGTTTTTCTCCTCATCCTATTTCCCCTTAAACTATCACTATCCATTCTATTCCTTCCTGAACTTTAAAAATTCATCCTATTCCCTCCGTTAATTATTTTCTGTTAATTTTTCTGTTAAATATTTTTAAAACGGCCTATTCCCCCTCAAACTATATGATTTACAGTCTATTCCCCTCGAACTCTATGAATTCCAGCCTATTCCCCCTGAACTATATGAATTCCAACATATTCATCCCCGAACTATATAAATTCTAGCCTATTCCTCCCCGAACTATGTAAATTATAGCCTATTTCCCCCCAAACTATATAACATATAGCCTATTTCCCCCTGAACTATATAAACTCTAGCATATTCCCCCGAACTATATGATTTATCTAAAAGTAACATATTTTCTTTAATTTTAATATATTATTAAACTTTTTATATTAAAAAATATTAAAATAAAAAATACTTTAAATTCTAACAATTACAAAAAATTCTATATGATTTCTCTAATAGTAACATAATTTTAGCATAACCATATTTAATCCAATTTTTACTCGATTTCACCGAATTCAATCCGATTTAACCGAATTTTCACTCTATTTCACTCAAATTTAACACGTTTTCACCCAATTTTGACTCAATTTCACCCAATTTTTATTCGATTTCACTGAATTTCAACCCAATTTAACCGAATTTTCACTCTATTTCACTCAAATTTAACACGATTTCACCAAATTTTGACCCAATTTCACCCAAATTTTACTCGATTTCACCGAATTTCAACCCGATTTAACCGAATTTTAACTCTATTTCACTTAACCGAATTTTCATTCTATTTCACTCAAATTTAACACGTTTTCACCCAATTTGACCCAATTTTACCAAATTTTTATTCGATTTCACCGAATTTCAATCCGGTTTAACCGGATTTTCACTCTATTTCACTCAAATTGAACACAATTTCACCAAATTTTGACACAATTTCACCCAAATTTTACTCGATTTCACCGAATTTTAACCCGATTTAACCGAATTTTAACTCTATTTATTTCACCCAAATTAACCCGATTTCATCAAATTTAATCCGATTTCAACCCAAATTTAACCCGATTTCACCTAATTTTGACCCAATTTCACCCAAATTTTACTCGATTTCACCAAATTTCAACCCGATTTAACTGAATTTTAACTCTATTTCACTCATATTTAATCCGATTTCACCCAATTTCACCAAAATTTAACTCGATTTCACCGAATTTCAACCCGATGTAACGGAATTTTAACTCCATTTCACTCATATTTAATCCGATTTCACCCAATTTCACCAACATTTAACTCGATTTCACCTAGATTTCACCGAATTTCAACCCGATTTCACCCAATTTTAATCATATTTCCTATAATCTTTATTCGGTTATACCCAAATTTAACCCGATTTTACCCGATTTAATCTTATTTAACCCAATGTGAACCCAATTTCACTAAAATTTAACCCGATTTCACCTAAATTTGTTAAAATTGTGAAATTCGTTGAAATCGAGTAAAATCTAGATTAAATCGAGTTAAATTTTGGTGAAAATAGGTGAAATCGGATTAAATATGAGTGAAATGGAGTTAAAATTCGGTTAAATCGAGTTGAAATTCGGTGAAATCAAGTAAAATCTAGGTGAAATTGAGTTAAATTTTGGTGAAATTAGGTGAAATCAGATTAAATATGAGTGAAATAGAGTTAAACTTCGATGAAATTGGGTGAAATTGGGTTAAAATTGGGTGAGATCGGGTTAAAATTGAGTGAAATATATTTAAAATTTGGTTAAATTAGGTTATATTTGAGTGAAATAGAGTTAAAATTCGGTTAAATTGGGTTGAATTTCGGTGAAATCGAGTAAAAATTAGGTGAAATTGAGTTAAATTTTGGTGAAATTAGGTGAAATCAGATTAAATATGAGTGAAAAATTGAGATTGAGTTAAATTTTGGTGAAATTAGGTGAAATCAGATTAAATATGAGTGAAATAGAGTTAAACTTCGATGAAATTGGGTGGGTTAAAATTGGGTGAGATCGGGTTAAAATTGAGTGAAATATATTTAAAATTTGGTTAAATCAGGTTATATTTGAGTGAAATAGAGTTAAAATTCGGTTAAATTGGGTTGAATTTCGGTGAAATCGAGTAAAATTTGGGTGAAATTGGGTCAAAATTTGGTGAAATCGTGTTAAATATGAGCGAAATAGAGTGAAATTCGGTTAAACCAGGTTGAAATTCGGTGAAGTCGAATAAAAAATGGGTGAAATATGGTTATGTTAAAATTATGTTACTATTAGAGAAATCATATATAATTTGTTGTAATTGTTAGAATTTAAAGTATTTTTTATTTTAATATTTTGTAATATAAAAAATTTAATAATAAAATTTAAAATTTAGGGGGGAATAGGATTAGTAACGAAAGTTTATGGGGGAATCGGATGAGAAAACAGTTCATGGGGAATAGGATTAAAGTGCTATAGTTTGGGTGGAATAGGCTATTTTAAAAATATTTAACAGAAAGTTAACAGAGAGAATAGGTGGATTTTTAAAATTCAGAGGGAATATGATGAATAGTGATAGTTTAAGGGGGAATAATATGAACATGAAGATTCAGAAAAGAATAAGATTAAAATGGTAAAGTTTAAAAGATAATAGACTCTTTTCTCTATATTTTAATACCGTATTCTCGTTTGTTTAGTTAATGTAAATTGAGTTTAACAATAGAAAAAGATTATGACAATAAAAAAAATATTTTTAAAAAATCTAATAACAATTTCTATTTATAAATAGATAAATATATTAAAAGTAATATATTTTATTAATTAAAACAAATTCATAAATTATTCCGGATCTTCCCATGTTTTACTACTCACCGTTGTATTTTACCAAAATTTGAAATAGTAATAAAGAGGGTAAAAGGCGTACAGTGTAAGGAATCTCTTTCTGAACGTTAGAAAACTGAGGAAATGAAAGAGGCAAACACCTTTTAATTAATTTGTTTGCAGAATCTGTCTGATTTATTTCATTTTTACCCATGCTTTCTTTTTTTCGTATTTATGTACTCTTTATATTCCATATTTAATGATTGGCCCGACACTCCCACTTTTCATTAAATGCCAACCACAAAGGACTTTTATGCATTTTTTATTAGAGTAGTAGCATTAATTTTTTCTTAATAATTGTTCCCAGTTCATTTCATAAGGCTAAATACTTGTTAAAAGAATTAACCAAAGTGAAACAACTTCTCGTTAAAATGGTGGATTAACTCGGATTCTCTCGCAAGTCGTTTTTCTAACTCTATTTGGTATAATATCCAATGGGAATGGTGGATTTTATGGGTAACGGCTGTTATTTTGGAGAATGCTATTTTATTTTAATTTAAATTATAATTTGTATTTCTAAATCTATCTGGAATAATATATAAGGTTTATCCAATTGGAATGGTGGATTCCTATTAATTACTTCATTTATTCAGTTTTTGTTTAATCCGCTGTTTAATTCATAAGACGTCAGTTTTAAATTAGATTAATCTATTTTAAATTGTAAATTAGATTTATTTTCTTTTCCCAAATTCTTGAAAAAATATTCTTTTAGTTTTCTTTTTCGAGAAACATAATCCTTTTTCTCTCTTTTCCTTTTTAAATATATGCAATTAAATCAAAGAAAAAACGTGAAATTTGAGGTCAATTTTGTGTGGGCTTTGACGACCTATGGTTTGGTATAGTTCGTTCAGAGATTTTTCGCATCGAATCTATTATCGAGTCTGAATCAATTGTTCAATCGGTTGATTTAAGAACAACTTTATCAGTTTCTTATTCAAACAAAAGACCATAAAAACGCTCTTGGTTTTTTTTTTTACTAATGTCGTCACTACAATTAGTTTCACTATAGGAAAAACCGTGTTTTTGAATGTATGACGTCCATAAAATACCAATGGACATCTAGTGGGGAATTTCCGACGACAACGGTAATCATCCTCAAATTTTTTACGTGAAAAAGATAAAAATTAAAATTAAAAAAATAATAATAGAATAACGATAAAATTAAAATAAAATTATTATAAATATAAAATAGTTATTACATAATCCGAATGTAATAAAATAAAAAAATACGAAAAAATCTTAATCTGAGACGAATGTTGCAAATCTTCTTTTTCGTTGTCGTTCGCATCTCAATTAAATCTCGACATAATTGATTTAATAAGCCTCATTATCCGATTAAGTTGTGCTTTTGTTTTCATTAATTCACCTTTAGTTTGATTTAATTCTTTCTACAAATCTTTGTGTTTTCTTATACCTTTATCTTTCGAAGACATTGCATATTGCGTCGCTATTCTTTCAAGACCGAAAATTTGATTTTTATTCGGTCTAAAGGTCTATAAAATAAAATATAAACGCATTTTATAAGTATATGTAAACTAATTATATATATATATATATATTACTTTATTTACCTCGAGATATATTTCATTCAATTTTTGTTGACTTAAAGACGATTGAGAACTGTTATTTCCTGAAGGACTGTGAGACATTTATTCTAATGTAACTTTATGAATATCATTGTGTAATTGTTTTGCTTTAGCATGAACCTAAGAATGGTCTAATTTCTAATACATGAGTTTTTTCAAGCAATTCAAACTAAATTGGTTATTGTCTCCTTTTCGCTTAAAAATATTATAATCCTATATATTAAAAAAATATGTTTAATATAATATATTTCAAAATCCAACTTTATATACGCTCATCCCAAAGCCATATCTACTAGATTTACGAGATTTATATACTTTTTCGTTTTTTGTTTAGTTTCGAAATCATCACAATGTGCGCACATTGTTTTCCATGTGTTGGAAGATATCTACACAGATTTTCCATTTCTTGCTCTCGATCATAGTTTATTTCAGTAATGATAGATTTTACTCTTAAACATGCAAACAGATCCAATAAAGATTTAATAAGTCTATTAATTTATGGATTCCAATAATTCTTTGGCTGAAACACATTTTAATCAAATTATTACTAAATTAAAAATAATTATTAATAAATAATTATGAATGATTATTGGTAACCGTGTGAACTTCATATCCACCAATTCTCGGATGATTTTTTTCTTCAAAATCAATACTCCTAGAAGCGTCCAAAGTTTCAAGTCTATTCCTTGTTAAAGTGCTTTCACGTTTCACTATCTAAGGGATGACTCGTTTAGCTTTCATGAATCGAGTGATAAACATGACGTATCATGTCACTTGTTGTCTTTTCAGTTCGATACAATCTTTTGATTCTATCTGAAATACATAGATTTTTAGTAGGGTTCCTCTACTCTTTCGTAGATTGTGATGGCCATGTCTAAAGCTTCTCATCATAATGATGTATGTTGTCATTATAATCAAATGGGTTATAATGTGGTGTCGTGTTTTCAAGTATATTTTTTGCTAGCCCTTCGTTCACACCTCATATTACTATATCAAAACATCATGCCAAGATTGACGGATATTTAGTGGCAAATTCTTTTGAATTTTACGAACATAATGAATTCCACCCTCTCTAAGTGTCAGTCTACTTGGGCAAGCTATTATAATTTTTGTAGGACTCTTATCCATCGCATCATATGATAGGTTATCTTAATATTTTGAATCATATCGAGGATATTGTTTTGTGTCATGTTGTTTTACCAAATCGTTCTCATACTTTCGCTATTAAGCATGGTGTGTCTCGTTGAGCAATGATTTGATTATTTCTTATGTTCTTTATATTCCTATCTCGCAAGCCACTTTGATTTTCATTTCCAACTTAATGAAAAAAAAAACAAATTTCTTCTCACCATTATAGATTGTTTTTATGTACTTTATGATAGTATAACAAGGATCCTGATTTGATCAAGTTTTACAAATTCCGAGTAATAGTATGGTATGTGAATCAAGCGATTAAGTTGACTTCTCGAGATCTTTGGCATCGTCAGCACTATCATTCTTTCAACATCGTTTCGTGTTTCTTTTTTATTTTATTTTTTGTACTGATAGATGTTTAGATAATACGGCTCCTAGTGATGTTTGTTTCAAACCTAATAGACTAATTCATCATATTCAAACAAATCTAGTAAGCATTATTTTGACCTTAAACATGGTGATATATGGATCCTTATAACACTTCTTCTTCTTGTAGAGCCACAAATTAAAGAAAATAAAGCAACTGAAGAATTTATGAAGAATAATATGCATAAATTCACAAGATGAACAAGGACAATAATGATCGAAAATATGAGCGGGTTTAATTCACTAATATGATCGAAAGGCTATTACATAGATGGTGAGTTTCCTTTTTACATTATGGATTCTATATGCACAAAACACAACAAGAGAAAAGGAAGTAAATACAAGAAAGAAAGATTTTCTGAACTAAAATATACAAATGACAAATATAAAAAAGGAAACATCGAGTTTCCATTCCTATTGGTCGGTGGCATCACAGTGGGTAGATGTCGATCCTTGAAAATTCTTAATAAAAAAGAGTCTTGAACACTCTTGAAGCGAGAAAGAGTTTAACATATATTTTCTTTCTATCGTTGTTGACTTTTCTTGTTTTGTCTGGGTATATTTGTGGTTAACCAAATGTGAATCACAATTCATTTTACATAAATTTTGTGTTATGGTTCTGAGACAATCCTTGTTTCTTGCATCGCCATCGAGCATTCTAGGTTGCGGGATCTGCATGTATTTAGCCACCCAATTATTTAGGCACCTCTCATTCATTGTGGTTGGTCGCATCTATGATAGGCGAAATTGTTGCAATTTAAAACAAAAAACACTTGGAGTCTTATAGCTTTTACCTCCCGATAAAAGGGAGATTGGATGTCGTTGGGTTTATAAGATCAAGTATAATTTGGATGGCCTTGAGAACCATATTAGATCTCATATCTTGAGCAAGCTAACACTTTCTACAATCCCGACATCTAGCCAATTTGATTAGGATTAATTGTAATCACACTTGTGATTAACTATCTTCTATTCGAATACACAACGAAACTAGAATCACAAAACCTAATGATTCTTAATAAAATATTATTAATACACAACCGATCCGTATGAAATCACCTAATATGTATCTCAAAAAACTATCTCAACTCCCCACCAATGACCATCAATTAACTTGGTTATATAGTTGTTGATTTTTCCAAGCAACCTTGCCGACTCGAGCCTTGCTCCAATTTTGGAAAACATTAAGCTATCAAAATAATTTGAGTAAGCTAATTTCAAGTAAGCCTTATCCCTATTCATGAAGCACCATATAGCTTCAACCTTCACTCTATGATGACTCAAAACCTATAGTTGAATATGTATCTCAAGATTTTGTCTTGGCGTCCCTTAGAACTTCAATCTCACCACTAAGTATCAGTTGAGCCCTTAGTATTGAGACCACCTGATACCTCACATCAACATCGTATAACAACCATTATGAGTATGAATAAACAACCATCTCACGTTACTTCATACCAATCCCTTCTTCAACAAGCCATTATGAACAACTAGTAAAAGTCCCGCGCGATGCGCGGGCTGACGAATTTTGTTGTATAAAGAAGAAAAGAATCTTCGTAAAAATTGTTTGCGGATATTCTTTGAAAAAATAATATTGTGTTATGCGAATCAGAAGACGAATATCTTCTTGTCTCTTCTTCCTTTTGTCCCTATCCCTTGAATTTTTTCTGCGTCTTTCCGAGTTTCATCATCAAAACTATCTCAGAAGAAAGGACCTTGCTTGATTTTTTTGATTTCTGTGAGATGAAAAACATGTGTGAATGCATGAGAAATATAGCAGTACTTCGTTCAAAAAATAAATTTTAACTATCTTTTTTATCTCTTTTACCTGAAGCACTCTAAGCCTTTTCCGCAATCATCTCACCTCACCACAGCCTATGATTTTTACACGTTTGGGTAGGTTTCCCATCAGTAGTCCCCACAAGCTCCATTTTCTTGACAAATTCTATTTCCTTCACAACTTTCCCAAACACAACATGCTTCCTGTATTGTGATTGACAATGAACATTACTTTTCAAGTTATCCTTACCCAGAAATTTGAAATGCCAAAATAACCAGATCTAGGAACAAAGGTTACCCATCAAGATGCGGCTGCCGCTCAAAGGTTATAAAGAACTGAGAACCATTAGTGTTTGGACCACAATCTGCCATGGAAAGGACCCTGACTCCATCATGCTCTAGTTTAATATTCTCATCTGCAGAGTAACATGATATACTGAGAAATTCATTCACATCCAGAACAACTAAAAAATAATGCAAAAGAAACTTACTTGAAAACTTCCCACCATAAATACTCTTTCCACCAGTGCCTGCAAACCAACCAAAGTCTTTACAAATCCGGGCATTCATATGAGGGTCAAGCGGTGTACCTCTGTTGTCAGCATTCGATCAGTAAATAGATGGTTGAATATATACAATTTCCATTTGAAAAGTCACCACCCTGCAATGAAAGAAGTTCACTTGGCATCAGATAGATACAAAATGGTTAAACATAAATACCAATTATCAAAATGTGCAGTATAAACAAATGAATAATACAGTAAACAACAAATAATAGATCGATAAAATGGACATGAGAGAATTTAATGAGCAAAGAGAAGGAAAAACTATGGGAAGAGCAAAACTTGGTCAAATTAACTTTCAAAACAGCCCTAGATAAGATGCAAGTTTCTCAATAAAAAAAGGGAACAAAGGCAGACATACTTGTGCCATGAATCCTTTAATTATTCGATGGAAAGATGATCCTTTGAAATGTAGAGGCTTCCGAGTGGTCTTTCTGATGCCCTTCTCACCTACACCAGGGAAAACATCAAAAGGCAAAGCTCGTTAAATCTTAAGCAAAGACTGATCATATGCACATTAGATTTTGAAGAAAGAGTAACTGAAGTAACTAATCCACCTAACAGATCAAAAGTCACACTGATTTTTCAGGAGGTTTCACAACAACCACATAGTAGAAGAAAAAAATGGCAATGGAAGATGCAATACATACGATTGTGAGTAGCGTCGAGGTACCTGTGCAGAGAGCTCGGAAGTTTTCTGCTGTCTTTAGAACAACAACAACAATGATAGAACCAATGCACGCCAACGCAGACGAACGAATTCAATTGCTTGTACTATGAAAACTATACATCATACTTGTATAGAGCATAATAGATCTCGTTAACGCTGTGTAAGCTAGATATTTCGTCTGTGATAGCTTCCACTTTTGGATTGCGTGATAAATAGCAAGTCCAAAAACTTACAACAACCATGACACCATCATATGAGTGAAGTTTTTCTTCAGTGATAGATGCCATTACACCAAATGCATGTCATGCTCTTTCTGTTACAACCACCTGCCTGAAATAAACTGCAATTAGTATCAGAATATCTATAATGTTGAACAATATGAAGAAGGAACATATGAAGCTCTTTATGACTGTGAGACTATTAACAAAAGAAAAAATATATAGTGACATATTTATAGAAAAATAAAATTATTGCCTAAAGAACAATGAAGATATGGGAAGGCATATTACAGTTAAATATAAATCAACAGCCAATAGCTCATTCAAAGTTCGAAGTCCAAACACCAATTTGCTGCAATGTCAAGTACGTTTTACACGAATCAATGGAGGACTAATTACAAGATGAACAAAATGGTCCTGAATGTTCTAGATCTAGCAAGGAAATCAATATAATTCTTCAAGAAGAAAAATTTAACTTACTTTTGTCATCAACCAAAAACCCAAAACGTCTTAAATAGCATTAAAAGCACACCTGTGTATTAACTTTAGCACAAGTAAAAATCAGGTAAACAGTGTCCCGGGTCTTGCAGCCATTTCCTTTTCCACTTCTTGGATGAATAAATACCTAAGCAAGACCAAGCAGAGTCAAAGTGTTCACTCTCATTTCTATCTGTTCAATCATCAAAAAAGACCCCAATACACAAAAATAACTACATTGAAATGTGATGAGTAAGATTTACCAGAAGATTTCTTGGTCTCCCAACTTGATTGAGCAAAAAGTAGTTCAATCGATCCATCCACATCTGGCATGTCTGCAAGTCCTCATGACCAAAAGTATACCCAACAAGTTTCCAAAGACAAGGCTCTTTTATTTATTTTTACAACCCATGCACGGTGAAGTGATACATCTACAGTATAAAGAGTGATAGAGAAAATTCACTATACAATACTTTACAAAGAAAAAGACATCAAAACAAAACGGTTTCCCAACTATAAAGAGCGATAGACAAATATATTGCAAATGACAGTGCTTACGCAGATGCAAGAAGTGAAGCCGTTGGACTCCATGCGCAAGCACAAACCTAAACGAAGAAAGCAGAATGATCACCCCACTTCTTTCTTAAGCGTGTGGAAGGAGTCCTTTCTTCGGTTTGGTTTTGGGTGACATGTGGAATCTTTTTGGAATCAACATCGTCACTGATGCACACAGATTGCCATGGAGAACTTGGCAGAGGAATATCAAGCTGGGAAGCAAAAAATATACAACTTTACAAATCTTTTCAGAATAATCCAACTTGGGACAATGATGCTGATTTCATATGAAATTTGATGTTTGAAAATCTTTCCAATTCGGCAAACACAACATGAGTACTTTGTCCCAAAAATTTGCACAACAATATGAATTGCAATACATCAAATTCTTTGCAAAACAAAAGAAAGCAAGAGGGAAATGCAAATACATTTGGTTTTATATGCCATATCCCATATTTCCATTCGATAGAAGACCTTAGATCTGACACATTGCAATCAACACTATCTTCTGTATGCTTCAAAACGATTTTGTACCTCTTACCAGAAAGAAATATAGTAATAAAACCTTCACGCCATCCTAATTCATGACGCACATCAACATGTTCATGTAAAGTATATTGTCTCACGTTACAAGGCAACGGTGTAGGTCGGATATTGCATGAATGAACATCAACTTTCTACCTGAAATCGTGCAAACATGCCTTCACGTCCCATCATCTCGAAGAGCATCGGTCTGGATCGTGTCTTGTCGAGCAGCGGAGGAGGCGGTAGCGACATAGGGTTCAGAAGCCCCGCCGTCAGGGCTGAGTTGAACTTCGTTAAGCATGAAGGGAAGTGAGAGTCACGCGGCGAACCATGGCCGTTTGTCGCAGCAGCAGTAGCAGTCACCGGCGTGAAATCCATAACCGGAGAACGATTACCGTAGGAGAAGAATCAGATTCCGAATGCTGGCCTTAGAGTTGGGGTGGGTTGAAACTTCCAGGTGATGAATGAACCGGATACCCAAAAACGTGGATTCGGGTTCCAGAGCGTGCCCCATCAATGACGATGCTATATCGGAATGAGCTTATCCCATTCCCGCCGTGGAATAAAATCAAATAGCAGACGAAGAGAAACCCCACCGCGGTTGCAAGGGAAGCGATGGCTACCAAGGGATTCGGAGAGCCAGCGCAAGATCCGACGGTGCCATGTATCCTGGAAATTGAAGCGATTGAGGGAAAAATTATGAGGCTTATGGGGTCCTGCGAGAGATGTCAAAATCTTCGTCATATGAGGCTTATGCATCGTCATGTGCGGATTCGACGAGGAGAGAAAAGCCATGAAGAAAAGCAAAGGGTAAATTATTTCCTTCATCTGATTACGTTGAAGTGGAATGTCTGAAGGTCTCGAGGGCAAAAAACCGAAGAGGAAGAGAGAACTAACCCTAATCTTGCAAAGCCATACTTCAAACAAGACCTAGATAACCGAAAAATCCACATGAAATCGGCTAATAAATCGTGCAAAGAGAAGAGAAGATAGGAGCGAGAGAGCAACCTGAGGTGCAGTGAAGAGGCCAGGGTGGTCAAGGGTGGTCGAGCGACGCACCAAAAACCGGAAGCAGTTTCCGAATGAAACCGCCTGCAGGAGAAAGGCGAAATGGACCGATTTACACCCGGAGTTCATTTTCAGTCGGTGGCCGGAATCATTGTACAAACCTAACGCCTTCAGGACGTAAGCGGAATCGACGGAATTAACACCCGGATAAGGAGATGGGATGAGGTGGGGTGTGGAGTTTGTAGCAGAGGGAAGAGAAACAAGAATGGGCAGGAGTGGATGGCGAGGTAAGCAGAATCGTGGGTGAGAGAGTGGGTGAGAGAGAGCCGAACGTGGGAGAGTGGAGATGTGATGGAATAAATGTGGAGAGGCTGAGGTGGAGGGCTGAGAAGCGAGAAGCTCTCAGAACCCACACCAAACTTGCCTTTTTAATATATAGATTTTTATAATGTCAAGTTGCTCAAGTTTAGGTGCACATGAACCTCTAGAGACCATGACAAACTTTTTGAGTTGTACTTGATTGTTAGTGACTTGTAGTGAGTTCCCTCTCTATGATAAAGTTCTCTTGTAACAAATATCACCTTGCATCTCGGCTCTTCAATTCCATGTATACCTGATTTCCTCCAAAAAACACACTTAGTCCTGATAAACCTTGATTTTTTAAACTTTTTCACCAATGTCCAAGTTTTATAATTGACCAAATAATCAATCACCCCATTCGTTGTCCTGATTCAAGCTTCCCATTGTGTATCATGCCCTGCCTCACCATATTCTTTTGATATAGGAACTCCATAATCATTCGATGATACAAAGTCTTGTGCAAAGTAGTCTTCTTCAAACCATCTTATGGATCTGATACCTCCACATCCATGGAAATCGCTTGCAAGCAAGTTTTTCTCCAAACTCGCTTCAGGATCATGCACTCCAAACTTTACACCAGGTACCACTATACTAGAGGACTCATTTCTGGTGTTCGAGATAGACCTTACATCATCTGAAGCAAAAATACAAGTTTTCGATGAATACCTACCCGAACTAGATATCACCTCTACTTCTAGGATTTTCCTTCAGCATTCACAATTTTTACCAAGCTCACATGATTTGCTCCCTGAGAATATATTTCCTAAAAAAATCACATATCTTCTGAACACACACTTCTTCTTTTTTAGAAGAAAAACCATGAAACTCTCAACCCTTATTGGATATCCTAAGTAAAACCATTCATTAGCTCTTGGTTTCAGTTCAAAATCATTTGTGTGAAAAGCAGTAACACCTTAAATTTTTTGAGGTATTTGCATGATGAAACAACTCACACCTCTCAACAAGAACATCATATCAAATGAGGAGGATATATCAACCAGATTCTTCGTAGTGTATGCTACAATAATCCAGAATACTTTAGACATCTTTGGTTCTCTAAACATTATCTTCTTTTCTACCACTAATTACTTGTCCATCATCTTTACAATTTCAAAGCTGACCCATGAATTTTCTCATTGACACAACCCTTATTGAACTATACAATTGAAACTTGAATCCCATCGAGGTGTGCCTCTTTGCTCAACTTGTTAAAACCAATCTGACTTATACCCAATATTCTTTTCTAACAAGTTGTTGCACTTGTTTCCTTTCCGTTAGATAAGAGTGTTTATACATTTTCTTTCCCTTTAACAAATACAAGCTTTTAGATAACTTGGATTTTAGGACGATCGTGCATCATCTCATAACATTAAGGATAACCATTAATGATTCGAAGCCATAACCTAGACTCTACAATGTTCCAAAAGAGAATAGATTCATCTTTATTTGTGGAACATATCTCACTTGTGTTAGTCACATAGTTGTTTTATCATCATTATGTATCTTAATGTGTCCAGTACCTTTCACTTCGAAAACAACTCCGTTATCCATCCTTATAGATCCACCAATATCTTCATTCAAACTTGAGAAAAACGCTCTCCATGGATTGAAGTGGCAAGTAGAACGGATATCTAGAATCTAACCATCTAAATCCCCTCTCGATGTAGACAAAGCTCTCAAAACACACAACCCCATAGCCTCCATATCAATCCCCTCACTATAGCAGCTTAATCTCTAACATTTTCTTGGCCAAGAAGTTTTTTTTTTCAAAAACCTCCCATGTGAGACACATTTTCTAGTGATGACCTTCTAACCACAGAATCAACAACCTTTCATTGACTTTCATTTGGATCTGCTCAAGCTACAACCCTTCATGTTTCTACGTATTGCATTTATGACTTCTTCTAAAATCATTGATGCTTTTCCATATTTTAGGGTATCCTTTAGTTAATTATATAGTTCATAAGGACATTAATAATATAATAGATTGATCCTCATCAGAGATAACAACCTTAACTATGTCTAAATCTACCACTTCCCTAAGAAATTTATCTATGTTCCCTTCCATAGAGAAGCTCTCATTCATCTTGAAACTACAGAATTTTTCCTTCAAGAATGTTCGATTGAGAATACATTTTTACATGTATACCTTGTCAAATACCTTCAACATGTGTGTTGCAGTTTTCTCTTAGAGGATTTTCCTCAAAACTTAGTTTGTTACGTTCAAAATTATAATGCCTCTCACCTTCTTTTTATTTTCTTGCAGAATCAACTACTTATAACTCCTAACCTTCTTTTACCCTTCTTGAAGTACTCCTACTATATTTTTCATCTACACCTCCATCTTTCAGAGAATCATTTAAATCCATAAATTCAAGATAAGTTGTAAGTTTCTCCTTCCAAATCAAGTATTCTACTCTCTAATAAATTTCCCATTTTTATTTTCACCGAATACATCTTTAGAGATTAATTTAAATCCAACTGGGCTCCAATGCAATTTATTAGTGTGTCAAAGATTGAATCATTGGTTGAATAAACACCTTTCGGCCTCACACCATCCGGTTTCAAATTAGAAATAATTTGATCTAGGAAAATAAATAAATAAGGATTGAAAATAAAGTGCACACAAATAAGTTTAACTAGTTAAGGTTTGTGTGACAATCCTACGTCTCGTCCGAATCAATACTAAAAAATCCACTATAGTAAGGATATAATTTTCAAGTTTTACATTAAGACTCTCTCGAGGTGCAGCTTAATAGTATCATAAGTGCACATGGAACACTCACTCGTGTTTCCAGAAACCCATACTCTTAATGTCACTTGTGTTTTTTGAAATCAATACACTTAATAATCGAAAGAAATACGAGACGAAATAAAAACTGATCGAAAAAATGAATGAGAGGAAGTTCCTCAACCTACTTGATGAAGATAAAAAAACACAAGAGAGTTAGGGTTCACTGCTAAAATGTTGATCAACATATACACCTTGAGTATTTCCCTTAGTACTTTCTTTGTATTCAGTTCAACACCCTCGAAGTATACCTCGAAACACTACAACTGTTCCTAGTGTCTTCTCTAATAGCTTTCTCTCACTACTACACATGAGAGAAGAGTTAGCATTTTATTATCTCTCATTTTTACCTGCAATCTTTGGAGGAATTGGTATTTATAGCCAACTATTCAGCTCTGCTGTTGGTAGATATATCATTAAAGAAGCAACAACCTTTTTCAAAGTCATTAAGCCAACCTTGTATGTATTTATATGCTTATTAGAAAACTTGTTGTTAACTTGTATTGAGATCCCTTACACTTTTCTACGCGTCTATTGCATATGACATGATGAGAGTTTCCTTTTTATCATCTACATATGTTTTTTCCTAGGGTTTCGGTGCAAGTCAGTTCGGTCTGATTGCACCTAACACATCCTCTAGCCACATTTATCTCATTGACCTAATCTCATAGTCTAAGCCTAACATTTACCATGCTATTTTAAGGCACATAAAATTTAGAAACTACAACAAGATAAAACATTGAACTTGAACCAAGATTCTTCAATGCATTTCCAATCAATTGCAACGTCTGTTTATGCATGCAGAAAAATTATTTGGTCATATACAATAGCCAAAATATAAGCTCACAATGGAAATAGCAAAACATTTAGATGATTAAAGCATATGTTTCTGTCCATTGATTGACATGTTATAATTCTATATGTTTCTATCAAATTTTAACTTTATGATCCATATACACATTTATGCAACAACATTTCCTTTCATATGATGAAGATGATTTTAAGGTGAGTTTTTTTAATATTGGTTGTTAAGGGTATTCGGGGTTTTTTTGACCCAAAAGGGCTGAATGTTGGACTCAAATGGGTTCTTTAGATAACCTATATTCAATATGGGTCAATCTTGGTTGGATTGGTGTGGGTTTCCATAAGACTGACCAATCTCTTGTGAGCAACTCAACAAATCGATTTTGATCTCCATCAAGTTCTCCAAATTTGGTTTGTAGAGTTGAGCTCAACGCTCCTTCTATATGGGATCATTAGTCTTCGTCTTATTCACTCTTCTCCTTCACTTGTGGATCTCTAAATTTGGGTATATGTTGATGATCTCCTTATTGGAGGTTATAATGCCTTTGCAATTTCTATTTTCAAACAACATATTCATGATTGCTTTCATATAAAAGATCTGGACACTCTCAAATTCTTCTATTGTATCGAAGTAGTTCAAAACTCTAATGTGATTTTTTTTCACAACCCAAATATGCACGAAATATTGTTTTGTAATGTGGTTTGTTAGGTTCTGATCCGGCTACATTCCCTACTAAGAATAATCACAAACTCCCAACTTCCACTAGCTCGTTATTTCTAAATACAGAACAATATCAGTTTTGGTTGGACAACTGATCTGTCTCGCAATTACTTAATTGAATCTATATTATGTGATATAGTCTCTCTCAATTCATGCATCAATAAAAGAGAGGTCATTGGTATACTACTCTTCATGATGTGTGGTTTCTTAAGGCTTCCCTGAACCATGGTACTTTCTTTCCATCATATAATGACTTATGACTTTATAGCTAATATGATTTGAGTGTATCCTATCCTTAGACTCGTTGTTCATTAAGTTGAAATATAATGCTTTTTTCTATATCTCGTACTTCGTGGAAGATATAAAAACAAGCTATTGTTTCACAATCATCAACTGAAATAGAGTTTTAACCTATGGTTTGAAATGGTTGAAAGCTATCTTGAAATCCTTGGTATCTCCCATGACACCCCCAATGTGTATATTATGTGATAATCAAGTGGCTTTACATACTGATACAAATTTGGTGTTTCACGAGCCTACAAAGCATATTAAGATCGATGGTCTTTATACATGTCGAACTTATCCGTAGGGCGATTTCCAATAAACATGACTAGTCCAATAATCATTTTGCTGATATTTTCACGAAGTCTTTTTTTAAAAACAAATCTCTCTTATCTACGTTCCAAGTTGAACATTTGTGCCTTCATACTCTAACTTGATAAGGAGTGTTAAACATATTTACATATATGATATGTGTATTTGTTGAGAGCGCCTTTAGAGAGTTTTAAAATCCAATTTTTGAAATTTCTTTGTACATGATTTGTATCAATCAATGAAAAAACTAAGGGGCACTTGGGATTTCTTCAAATCCTATGGAATGGTGATATCTTGTTTCTATGTAATTTAATAGTTGTAATATGCAGTAGATGAGTTCGGGCTTGGAATCCTTATATTGTCTTAAATGTTTACTCGTTGCTCAGGCACGCATGTTGCGGACATACACACATATATGTACAGATATAATATTTATTTTTTAAATATACAATATATTACTCATTTAGAGTCTCTACAATATATATTACTCATGTATGTGATGAATGGAAGGCTACATTCTGTCTTGATGCGATCCTTTCGACACCTTGCAAAATTTTCTTGGTTTGTCTTGTAACTCTTGGATACTCTTGGTTTAGATAAAACACATGCCTTCTTTGAATTTATGAAAAATTTTAACATTTTAACCAATGAAAAAAAAAGACTACATAAAAGTAGAGATTTCCTATGTATAAACTACGATAATACAACGGACGAAACATCGAAAGAGGATACATAGAAGAATCCAAATGAAATTGTAGTTGAAAAGACAAAACCAAAGATTTAATAGAGACCTCCATAGAGAAAATAGGGTCCATGATTTGAATGACATGTAGTGTTTGCGCTTAGTGACTCCTTTCATATCTCGGGTCAACATTGTAGCTGGTCAAGAAGCGTCGCATTGTAGACAATAATTTCACTCTAATCAAATGTCATACATGAAGCACTAGGAGGAGTAAATGACGGGAGTGACAGCGATTGAGTATTTTATGCTCGATTGCCATAAAAGGATCGCGTCGATTGAAGATGCTTGACGAAAGGGTGGTGGGACATATGTGGAAGAGATGCGAGAGGATGTTCTTCTTATAACTACACTTTATTACTACATTAAACCCAAGATAGATATAGGAGGATATCTATATTGAGAATAGATGAGACAACCAGTAGAAGATGGTGGATTCCAAGCTCTAATTTTATTACGAATGGAAACATGTTTCCTATAATGAGCAATGTTTAGCAAGAATAATCATTGTATCTATAAAAATTTCAAAATAAATTTAGTTAATATATTTTTCCAAAATTTTATATTTATATTCTTTATAGTGTTAGACTTTGTCTTTTAGAGAGAATGAAAGACTCGAAACAAAAGATGATTTGTTGCTATAAACTGTTGTAGCTTTTCGGTTTTTCCTCCTCTATTTATAGACTCATATTTACATAAGAGTTAACGATAATTAAATACTACAAATTTCTAAAATTCCACAAAGACACTAATTTCAAAGAATGACCAAAATGTATATATTAATCATATTAAAATAGACACAAATTCTCATACAAAGATTCATCCATCATATAGTATCTGATTTGTTTTCTACAATAGACTAAACAAAATAGCATCTTCACAATCCAAATAAACTTATATCTTGTTTCTCCTTTAGTATCAGGCGACAATGTCAAGACCGGAATATTAATGTGAATCATCCATGATATCACATCGAATGATTCTCCGTTGATTATCTTCACTACATATTATTTTACAATTAAAGCCCCAAAAGCACTTTGTGGAACACGACGTTATTTACATACAAATATGTAATGCGATATATGTAAATGCTTCTTATGATATATGTACATAAATGAAAAATGATATTGTCACACTGTGGAGAATATATATAATATATATATATATATATAATATATATATATATACAGCATAGGCTTCAAAAACATTTTTGTCGTCATAAACAGTAAGAATTTGACTCTAATTCGATAATCCAAGGATTTGTTAAACTAATTCACCTTTATATACAGTTGATTAGATGCCTTAATATTATAATAATTAATACATTTTCTTTTATAAAATTTGTAGATTAATCTTTTTACACAAAAAGATAATTGCATTCAATGGAGACATGTTTAGTTGCAAGACCATTTTTATAATATTGATACTTTTTAAATGTAAATATATTGTACAAAAATTTGAATTTTGGCTATTCCACAAATAAACAAAAGGGTACAAATACAAAGCTAACCAACAACCTTATCAAATAAAAAACTAAATCCGATCAAAGTAACTAAAATAAATATTATATAAGAGTACTTACGCGAAGTCGTGGAAATCAAATACTAAGTACAATGTTCATGCTTTCTGTCACACGTATAGAAAATAGTAACGTTTTCAGTAACATGTTTAACAGTAGAAATAATACTGTATCAATTACATATAATGGTTTGAATTAAATAGGCAAGAAATTTGGGCACTAACCTTTAGAAAGTGAAGGAAAAAAATAAATGGAGATGAAACTGAAAGAGCTGATGAGATATTGGCACGGCTCAATCAAATCTCATAGTTCAAGATAACATATGAACCGAAATAGTCTGAGTGAGCCGAACCAATACCTGAATAACTCTTTCAAATTAACATAGATATATATAATTATAATGGATGACATTACATAGTTTTGTAAAAATAAAATTTATGCAAAAATGTTGATTTAGTGAATAATCGAAAGAAATACGAGACGAAATAAAAACTGATCGAAAAAATGAATGAGAGGAAGTTCCTCAACCTACTTGATGAAGATAAAAAAACACAAGAGAGTTAGGGTTTCAAATTAGTGACTAAAACACATGAGAAAAGAACCTTTGGTAGAAAGAGAAGAGACTTAGTGAAATTGAAACTTAGGAGAAATGGTGGATATTTCATCCAATTTAAAGGGAGAGAGAGAGAGAGAGAGAGAGATGCATTAATACATGTTCACTACCAAATCCTAATCTACCGTCAGGGGGCCAGAGAGCATTGAATGGCCCATCCTTTTTTCATGTCTTTAGTTCTGTGTATTAAGTTCTCTCTTAAGTATCTCTTGTGATCTTACAATTAAATTCAATGAAATACCCGATCTTTAAATTTTTAAACATTTTGGAATAATCATTTTCCAAAATTCAAATATAGTTCCACTAAAAACATATATAGTTCCACTATTTTTTCTTAAAAGTATATGAATTCATATATAGTTCCACTAAAAACACATATTTAATTTACACCTATATAAATATAAAACTCCATGAGTTGAGGAACAAATCTACAAACAATTCAAACGTAACTGTTTTTTTAGGATTGAAGAAAGAATTCATGTATCTATACTGAAAAATAAAAAATTAATATATTGACAATATTTTATATAGTTCATGATATTTATATTTGGAGTTGTTCTTTTCAACAGGTGATGGAACATGTGATTATTTTGTTAGGTATAGATAAATTAAATGTATTATCATCATTTGGAAAAAAAAAATCATATTTGAAGAGTTTAAATTGGATGAGGAGAAAACTTATAAAAGAAAACAATAGCTAAAGAGGAAATGGTAATTAATTAATATAACAAAACAATGTCTAAATAATGAATGTTCCATAATCTTGTAAACTTACAAGTGTGTCGCTTAAGTTACGAATATTATTTTGTAAAAATAAAAGAGCTACTCCTGACATTTATCGAGATGTCTTTGCCATGTCATTTATTACACTTTATTACTACATTAAACCCAAGATAGATATAGGAGGATATCTATATTGGAGTTTCTCTAATTCTAATTGTATTTTCTCTTATTTCGAATTTGAATCTTCGTTTTAAAAAGAAGAACAAAAGGAAATTGTAATGGTCATAAGTTCATAAACTTGCTCTAGAAATTAAAAAAAAAATATACTGGTTATTAAATGAAATACACTATCTAAATGGGTTTCAGATGTGTAAATTATTTTTGGGAATTTATTGGGGTAAAAGAAACTAATGAGGTCATTTCATACTCGTGAAGATGGAATGGGACACTGTCTCCATGCACATTTAAATTCGATCCCAATTGGACAAACAAACCACAAGCAAACATTTATGGCAAATGGAATCCCACTTGCTTTTCATTTATTTAGTTTCCTGAATTTTCTTGCATAAAACGTTTTAATATATATATATATATATTATATATGCAACTCATGCAAAATGTTTCCTTTATATCACGATTAATTATGTAACATTTTGAATTTTATTATCGAATACATCACTGAATATATAAAGTATATACTTTCGGATTTGAACTCCACATCTTTGAAACAATGTAGTGGATTAATTCGTCATTATTACACTATTACAAAATATAATAACAAAATAAAATCAAATTTGTGACGGTTTGGATTCAGTTTAATTATCCCGAATGGTAGATCTAAATCATATTTGTGGTTGTTACGGAAGATTAGGGATTTTTCTATAATACTTTTAGACTTTTTCTTCCATCGAACTAGATTTTCTGGATCCTGTTTTACATTCTCATCCACGGTAAATCAGGGATTTCAATATAATGCCTCTAGACCTTTTTCTACCGAATCTAATTTTTTGGATCCCTTTCAAGATTCTCATCCACTACTAGTTTCCCTTTTTTCCAATCTTATTCTTCTATATAAGCGTCGTTGATATATTATTGTAAGACAAGGAAGTGAGTCATATTACAAACATAAAACATTCCTTCAATTTGTATGATGGTATCAAAGCATCTGACCTAAATCTAATTTTTTTCTCCTCGGCCGACATTCTCCTTCTCTTTCCCATTTTTCTGTTTCTTCTCGAACCGACTCTCCTTCTCGGTCGATTCTCCTTCAAGGGCGTCCGCAAATTGCGGACGTTTTGGGGACGACGTAGTCGTTCGTCCGAAAATTACAGACAGATTCACAACCCGTCCGCAATTTTCGGACGTATTCGAGACGGTTCGTAGGGAAATAATTATCTCAGTCCGCAATCCGTCCAGAATCGGTCATAAAATTTTCTATTTAATCTCTCCTCTTCTACCCGTTTCTCACACACAAATCTCATATATTTCTCTTCATATCTTGTTATCGTTTCTAATTATAATGGCATCGTCGTCGAGATCGAATATTTTCGTTTCGAGACAGTGGATGTATAGAAGAATTGATCCGGAAACTCAAAGTGTATCGAAAGAGTTTGTAGAAGGCCTTACACAGTTTATGACGGTGGCGACAAATCAACAAGTTTATAGAGAAAACGGTAA
Organism: Gynandropsis gynandra; assembly: GCA_036759665.1. Classification (NCBI taxonomy): domain Eukaryota; kingdom Viridiplantae; phylum Streptophyta; class Magnoliopsida; order Brassicales; family Cleomaceae; genus Gynandropsis; species Gynandropsis gynandra. Next base: position 34,250,048 of record CM071872.1, on the reverse strand, counting down.
GTTGGTTTGTCCATGCGTAAAATGCAAAAATGAAAAATTTGTTAATGAGAAAACCGTTTGGAATCATCTCTATTTAAGAGGGTTTACTACAAATTATTTTATTTGGTGGGGAGAATTTTGTACCACGACCCAATAATGTTGTGGAAAATTTTAGTAGGGGTATCGTAAATCATGAAGTGTCTCAGACTTTTCAAAATGTAGAAAATCCTTATGTAGAAATGGTGCAAAATGCATTCGTCGAAAGAAACTTAATATGAAAATATTGAAGAAGATCCCAATGAATAAGCAAAAACTTTTTTTGAAATGTTAGAAAGTGCTAGGCATCCATTTTATGATGATTGTAGAAGTCGTCTATCACGGTTGTCTTTATCTGTACGGTTGATGAATTTGAAGACATAAAATAATCTTTCTCAGAATTGCATGGATTTCCTTATCGCAATTAGTAAGAGATTATTTGCCCGAAGATAATAATGCAGTCGAGTCATATTATGAAACAAAGAAGATGATGAGATCATTGGGATTATTGCTGTATCAAAAGATTGATGTTTGCCAAGACAACTGTATGATTTTCTGGAAAGAAACTTTGGATTTGATCAATTTTCGATCTTGTGGAAAAGATCGATTTTAACAAGAAATGGAAAATCGGTTCCGTTTCGTCGTATGTGGTATTTACCAATTACAGACAGAATAAAAATATTGTATCAATCGGAAATACCGCAAGCGACATGAGATGACATGTCGAGCATTCAAGTCCTGACGGAGAAACGTGTCATCCCCCAGATGGTGAGGCGTGTAAACACTTTAACAAGGTATATCCTGATTTTGCAGCTGAGAGTCCAAACGTTTATTTAGGCCTTTGCATTGATGGTTTTAATCCACTCGAGATGTCTGGGAGAAATTATTCGTTGTGGCCAGTTATTATGACATCGTATAATTTACCACCAGATATGTGCATGAAGCGTGAGTTTTTGTTCTTAACAATATTGATTCTCGGGCCTAATCATCCGAAAAGAAGTTTGGATATATTTCTTCAACCACTGTTTGAAGAATTGAAAGAATTATGGAAGGGAAGAGAAAATTTTTTTCGATAATATCATCAATACGGTAATGAATATCACAGGAAAAACGAAGGATAACATTAAATCACTGAAGGATCTTGCAGAGTATTGCTTATGGAAGAAGTTATATATAAGTGGAGATGGTAAAGCTCTAGTTCCGATATTCATATTGTCTAATGAGGAAAAATATAAATTGTTGAATTGGTTGAAGGAAGACATGGAATTTCCTGATGGTTATGCATCTAACATCGGAAGGTGCGTCGATATTCATGGAGGAAAATTATCAGGGATGAAAAGTCACGATTACCATGTATTCATGCAACGACTACTTCCCATATGTTTTTCTGAATTAATGGACAAACATGCACACAAAGCAATTGGAGGTATCATGATTACTTTAAATAGTATAATTAGTGATTAATAATTTGTAGAAATATTAATTGTAAAATAAACTAATTAATATACTTGAATTTTCAGGTATTGCCATATTTTTCCGAGATTTATATGCGAGAAACTTAAGTGTAGATGTGGTTCGTAGACTTAAAAGTAACATAGTTACAATACTATGCAATTTGGAGAAGATTTTCCACCATCATTCTTTGATGTTATAGAGCATCGGACAGTTCATCTACCACACGAATCCGCATTAGGAGGTCCAGTTCAATTTCGTTGCATGTATCCATTCAAGCGATTTATGTTCCACTTGAATAAAAAAGCCAAACAAAAAGCTCGTCTAGAGGGTTCAATTGTGGAACAATACGTGAATGAGGAGATATCGTTCTTCACTTCTTACTACGTCGAGCCACATGTTCAAACACGAAATAGAAATCTAGACAGATGTTTTGATGGTGGTGTGAAATTTTCATATCCAGTAGCAGATATTCTAGATATATTTTGCGGAGTTGGTCGAACAACTGGTAAGGCGAAAGAGATATGGCTATCACAACGAGATCTACATATCACACATACGTATGTTTTACTTAATTGTGAATATCTACGGCCTTTTGAAAGGTAACATCCTATAAATATATAGATTCAATTGCGTATGCGTATTTTATTTGTAATATTAACATAATGTTTCTGACATTTTTCAGGATGTTCGATGATGTATTGAAGAATACATACATGAATATTGATGAATCTCAACTCCAAGAGCTTAAAGAAAGAGATTTCTCCACATGGATAAGACAATATGTAAGTAAATGATAGATATATATTATTGTTAAAGGAAGATATTTCTCCACATGGATAAGACGTTTATATTGATGATTGTTTCATTTAATGCAGATTGAGATTGGCAATCACCCGTTATGGCAACGCGATCTTGTTAAAGGACCAACTCTAAAAGTTACGAGTTGGCCCATGTATTTTACACGTGGTTACAACTTTCATACTTACGAGCACGAAAAATTGAAGTCAACTATGAACTATGGTGTATGTGTGAAAGGTGAAAGCTATTGTGAATCGACAGACGAACCAGATTTTTATGGGATTTTGAAAGACATTTTGCAATTGGAATATCTAGGTATTAATACTAATAATCCAAAAATTTCCTTTCGATACCACGTATGATATTTTCGAATATGTTGACTTATATTTGCCATTTTTTGTAGGTTACGTCGGTTTAAGAGTGATGTTATTCCGATGTGATTGGTTCGATCCAACAAACGGTCGCTGAACAAGAATAAACAAACTAGGTGTCGTAGAAATTAATTCTACAAGAAGATATGCAAAATACAAGCCTTTTATTCTTGTGTCACAAGCCGATCAAGTTTGTTATGTTTCCTATCCCCAAATCAGACAATCTTGAAGTTGACGTTTCGCAATGAAGATACTTCAAAGGGGTAAATTTATCGACAACACAGAAGAAACACCAATTGGCCATAAAACAACAAACCACCGAGATTGTTGCTATTCATTAAGTTACAATTGAAGCATTGGCACATGGTGAAGTCGAAAAAATTGAAGATGAAGCGATAGAAGGAAACGAAGAAGATGAAGAATTTGAATCAAATTCAGAATCACAAGAATCGACGGAAGAATTATGTGACTCTGAATCGGTCGCGACCTGTGTCTGGAATCGGTCGTGAAATTTGGGACGGATCACGACCCCCGTCCGGAATCGGTCCTTAAAAAACGAGTAATAAGTTATGTAGATTAGTGAAATATATATTCATGTATTAAGTTATGTAGATAATTTGTTCGATTAAATGTCTAAATGATATATATGTGTATTAAGTTATGTAAATGATATATATGTATATTAAGTTATTAAGTTATGTAAATGAGGTGTCGATGAAATGGCTAAATCAATACACGTATTAGTAAGTTATTTTGTTAAAAAAATATACTAAGTTATATGTTTTTTAAAATTAAAAACACATATATTAAACTATATGTGGTTTTAATTTTATATTAAAATTAATTAATATTTAATTAGCAATTAGAATTTTTAATATAAAAATTGAACTTTTAAATTACAATTTTAGTATGTCGCGTCGTGTTGGAAGAGGCGGTAACAACAAAAACCGCTCAACATCTGAAGAAAGTGCTAATGATCCACAACACCAGAGACAATCGGATCCAGTATATTCGGATTTTATGAATCCGAATTTATTTCCGACTGGTTTGGCACAATATATGTCGTATCCATTCTATCAGCAGATGCCACCGCCAATCGAACCGATGATGCATCACGAGCCTCCGATGCATCAGGAACCAACAGTGAAAGAGCTTTTAACAATGGACGAGGAAAGACGCAAACTTCCTCGTATAGATCCGGATTCAAAATCTGGCGAACTTTGGTATAAACTAAATTTAAATTAATTTTGTAACTAATTAATTATCAAGTCTTAATTTACTTTTATTTTTAGGTTTATTCGTATGCAGCTTAATCGTCATATCACAAAGATAATGAAAACGGATTATGATCGTCTATGTTATAACTGGACGCGAACCGATCCCGAAGTAAAGGAACGATGGTGGAAAGCTTTCGTGGTATATTTTTTTAAATATTCATTTCATTATAAATTTAAAATTTAAAATAATATTTAAATAAATAATTTATTCATTAATTTCAGTAAAAAGTTTATTAGGATCGTGCAATAACCGGACTAGTAAAGTCCGAATTTCAAAAGAATGCGGCACAACGACTGAAAAACCTTGTATACGACACGAAACATGAGTGGGAGGTAAAAAATATCAAACCCATTTGGGTCCCTGATAATGTCTGGGAACAACTGCTTGCCTATTGGGACTCTCCTATCTTTAAGGAGAGAAGTGAGCGCGCTAGTCGATCCCGTCGTTCTGATAGAGCAGGATATGGGATAAGTGCGCATAATGTTGGTTCCCGCTCTTTCGCGGAGGTTTACGAATATATGGTAAGATTTAAAATTTTTTAAAGTTTGATTACGAGTGACATTTGTTTAATAGGTAAAACATCAAATTTGTTTTAGACGAAAGAAAAAGGATGTGAACCGTCGTACGTGGAATTGTTAGAACATACACAGAAGAAAAAATCCGACGGTTCGTGGGTAGATGCCAGGGCGAAACAAATTCACGACGATGTTGTGAACATGGCATCGGAACAAGTGTCCCAAATCCCGCCAAGAGAAGATGGGACGCAACCGACTCTTTCTAAAGAAGAATACAACGAGATATATTTCGAGCTAAATTTAGTACAATTTCACAATAATTTTTTTATTAATAATTTAAATTTAAATTAAATGTCAATATTTTTTGTAGCACGTAACACCGTACAAAGGTCGTCTATTTGGTCTTGGAGGAATGTCATCAAACCATGCGAGTTCCTCCAAAGGCAAGGAAAAGGTCGCGAACGAGGAATTACAAAACACAATCTTGGAGATGAAAACACAATTACAACAACAAAATTCAGAGTTCAACGCTCTGTAAAGAGAAGTTCAACGATAAAGAATGGAACATGAGCAGTGGCTCAGAATGATGAAGGCACACATGCCCACTATCAATTGGGATACGACCGAAAACAATGATGATGACGATGATAATTCCCAATTACGATCTACTAGTTTGTAAATGGATAATTTTAATATTGTATGAATACTATTTATTTAATTTCAATATTAGTTTTTAAAATTTTTGTTTTTATTTTTTATTCTTTTTTTTAAATTTTCTGACGGAAACACTGTCGTCTGAAAATTTTTGGCACGAAATCGTCGGGTTTTGCGTCGATTTCTGGACTACACTTTTTGTCCGTAATTGCAGACGGTTTGCGGACTACATATATCGTATGTATTTGCAGACAGATTGCGGATAAAAATTGGTTGGCGACGCTCATTTGCGGACGGCGCGTACCCGTCCCTAATCCGTCCCGAATCAGATTTTTGGACGGATTAGGGACTGATTCGTCATTCCCTAATCCGTGAATTTCTTGTAGTGTGTTCTCGACCGACTCTTCGTCTTTGGTTTCTATTTCTGTTTCTTTTCCTTTTCCGGCTCTTCCTCTATTTCCTTTATTCTGTCAATTTCGACCCCAGCCTTGATTTTCTTTATCCTACATTTTTCTAAATCTCGGAACTTCACTGCATTCATTTAGGTTTCAATTCAGTTAATTATCGGAATACCAACCAAATTGTTGACGTCGTGAGGTGATTTTTCTCCAGTGTTATTGATTCTTCTTTCGTCTCCTTCTCGACCGATTGTTTCTTCTCGACCGAAGAAAATTGATTTGTCTTCTTCCTCACCCAACTGTTTTTTCTCGTTCGATTAAAACTGATCTATGTGATTTTGTCTCTTACTCCATCCTCTCCGACGAAAATTTCCTCTTGTTCTCTATGATTCTCGAATATGTGATCTGTGATTCTCTGTGATATGTGATTCTCCGATTCCCTGTTCTGTTTCTTCTTGACTTGATTCCTTTCGGTGTTCTGACTGTGATATCTTTTGGCGTTTGACCCGACGCCCTTTATTGGTGTTTCGACCATGACAGGCTTTGTTGGCGTTCCGACCTAAATGTCCTTTGTTGGCATTCCGACCATGACGCCCTTTATTGACATTTCGACCCGACGCCCTACATTGGCATTTCGACCGAGATGCCCTTTGGCGTTCTGACTCAGATGCCCTTTGGCGTATCAATCCAGACACCCTTCATTGGCGTATCGACGTCGATGGATCTATCCGACCATCGACACTTTCCGAGAAAGTGTTTGATTTATTTTTTCTTTCTTTTTTGATTTGACGACTAGAGTCCCGGACTACAAATTGCACACATCTTCACTAAAATATCCAGACGATAGGTATTTGACGTTTTATTGGCAAGTTGGGCGTTCGTGTTTGACAAGCACCAACATGAAGAGGGGGTATTACAGAAAACCAGGGATTTCTCTATAATTCCTTCTGACTTTCCTCCAACGAACTAGATTTTCTGGATCCTTTTCCAGATTCTCATCCGTGGCAAATCAGGGATTTCCATATAATGTCTCTAGACCTTCTTCCACCGAAACTGATTTTTTTGGATCCCTTTCCAGATTCTCATCCACCACTAGTTTCCGTTTGCCCAATCTTATTCGTGTATGTAAGTTCCGTTGATGTATTACTGTAAGACGAGGAAGTGAATCATATTACAAACCTAAATCCTTCATTAAATTCGTATAAATCCTTCATTTAATTTCGAATAAGTGGTTTTCTATTGTGTTATGGTTGAAAAGAATTAATGATTTAGGAATAACAAAGTCCTCAAACAATGATATCGGATAAATTTTACCCAATTTATAATTTTTTTAATGCTTTGTATCTTGAATTGTAGTGATAGAGCTTTGAGTTGTGCCAGTCATCTGAGAATGTAAACAATATTCTAGTGGAGTCTCAGGAGGATATCCGAACCATGAGTACTTCTCACATCACCGAGAAGAGGGAAAGCACAAAATTTCTCTATACCATTTAAAGTTTTCATTCATCATCTAAATTTTTGGTAATCGACTGCAATCTCATTTGGATACAAATTTTAAGAGGGTGTCAATGGGATATGAAGATATCTCGTCATGTAGAATTTGTGACACAACTCAGAAATTCTTCTCTCAACGAGAAAATGATTATGTATAGGTAGACCCTTATCTTAAAGTACATTTTAATCTTAACCCAATTAAAAAAAATTTTCATCTCAAATTAAATAATGATTCCACATTGATTTTTGTCAAGCTCGATATTGAGAACTATAATGGAAAATGAGATTTTTTTGTTGAAGTTAGGACGTTTTTTACTAACTCTTATGCTTCTTTTTTCTATCTCATGCAAGAGATGAGCTTATATATTTTTTTTCTTCATCTTCTCAACTATAAAAAAACAAAATCTACCTTATCTAAGATTTTTTTCCAGTGGATTGATCCTCTTGATCTTGACATTCCCCATGAATAAAGCATCTAGGACTTATTCAAACCTTCCTTGATCTTGCTCAATGAAGAGTTGTTCAAATGTGAGATGGATTTTCTTTTGTTCCAATCTTTTCAACCTTGGCATTCCTTTCAACTCCAATGTCTGGTAGTAAACACAATTCATCCTTTCATGATGTAAATTATTCTTAGCAAGACCAATAGTTGTTTCTGAAAGTCAAAATAAATTCTCACGGCATAACATTCTATATCGGGTTTTTTACAAACCCTTTGAGCAACAAATACTATCTCAACGTGTCTTTCAGGGTCATACTATACCTCTGTCATCGAGAGTATAAAAATGTGTCATAAGTTGAATTATCAACTAATAAATTTCTCCTACAAGGGTGAAATAAGCCGGTGATTGATCTTCACATGTTAATATATCAAATTTGAATCACATAGGGCATGTTCTTTAGCAAGACTTTGAGTGGATGTTAAAACTCAAAATCATAATTTATATTTGTTTGGTAAACTTTATTTTGAAACATAAATTCAGTGTCTACACATGAAATTCGAGTCGCAATTTTTTAGATGCTGAAATTTTCATCGTTTTAACTCGGATTTCGACTCCAACATATCTAATTGCTAAGATACCCTTAAAAAACTCAAAATTATATAATTAATATTATATATGGTTAACTTAACTTTACTTTAAAATATACCATTATATAAATTCTATATACTCAATTGGTTTATTGATTTAAGTTTAGATATTTTTATTGTTTCTATATTTTTTGTTTGAAGTATTTTTAGTCTTGATTTGTATAATTAATAGTATATATGATTAATTTGTATTTATCTTAAAAATAATAAATTATTATATGTCAAATTTTATGTAAATGAGGAATAAATATACTTTACAAGGAAAATAAATCTTTGATAATTTTTTTACAATTATCTTAACTTAAACTCTATATTTTATTAACAAAAGACTAAATTTAGTATCCAAATTAAAACTCTAACTTTGACATTAATAAACTAACAATTATAAATTTGATTCTAAATTAAAATTTAAAGTCTATTTTTAAACTCCAATAAAATTTCAAAAGAACATATCTATGAATCAAAATTCTCAAACTTTTTCTTGCACGTGTATGAGTCTTAAGCTCAAATCTTTTATATTTGGTATTTTCAAGAAAGCATTCATTGCACTAATACTATAAGCAAGGAGTATCTGTCATGCCGTACATATCTCATATGGTTTTGAATATGAGCTTATAGCACCTTCTGATCTTCCTAAGTGCTCTCAAATCTGAAATGCACTTATATAGTTGTGTGAACTTGTTTCGAATAACACATATCGAAAGAATTCAATTCCTTCTTCATATAGTATTCACGAAAAAGTCAAGATTCTCTCTCTTTTATCTCTTTGAATGCACACTCTCAAAATTCTCTTATCATCGGCGAGGTCCTACTTATCAAATATTTCTCGAGCATTTTCTTCACCTTTTAATTTTCTTCTCTGCGGTTTGTAGTACTAAAAATGTAACATACATATATGAAAAAATATATGTAGGAATCTTTCTAAAACATTGTTTTTATATACATACCCATTTTTTGTGACAAAAAACAAATGATGAAAATGTCCCTTAGCAACCACAAGACAGTAGATTTTTTGATAATATATCCCCGCCGTGACGATGCCCCTTAGAAACATACCTCACTTTTATTTTACCTATTCAATTCATAGTATCTACTATTCATAGTATCTTCTAATGAGTCTTCTGTTATTTGGAGGTGGTTTTATATTTCTTCTTTCTCTATCTCTTTCAACTTGTAACAAATGTTGTTTCATTGGAACTCCCTGAATTTGAATCTTTTCTAACTTCATTTTGCGGATGCTCTAAAATAGGCTTTGGTAGTTCTTTTGTTTGGATGTTCTGCTCCTGTGTACAATCCCAACATTGACCATGAATTTTTGATCCATTAAGATCTTAGAATGGTAATGCTTGTAATTATCTTATGTAAATCACCAGAAGACTTTTTCATCTTCGAGTTGATGACAATATCTTTATACACTACATCCTCTTTAAAGATTACATCTCTTGATATCAATTTTTTCTTGTACTTTAATAACAAGACCTTGTAGCCTTTAATACCTTGAGCATATACATTTTCAAGTTCTTTGTTATAACTTTCCCTAATTTGTGTTGTACACCAAAGAACCAAGTAGCCAAAGATTTTTCTAGTGAAATATCTCGTCCATACCAGACTCTTGATGAGGACATTGATGTCTCACACGATGTAACTAAACTTAAGGATGAACATACGAACAAATACACAAAGGAGATATAAATGAAAGAACCATAATTTTCTAAGGGTTTATTCACATTCATAAAAGCTTAAAGCTTGTAGAATAGTTAATTAGGCAAGGTAGACAAAAGATCATTATGAGGCTTTAGACCCAGATAAACCTACACCAAATCAAGGAAGATTGAAGTTGGTTTTTATCGTTTAAACCAACCCTCTACAAACTTTCATAAATAATAAAATCTTGTGAGGAAAATGAAAAAACACAGAAGATAGAACTCTTTCCAACTTGCCGAAATGATTATTTCTAAAATAAATTGCAGATCGAACCAATCAAGCCCCTCTAACAACTTAAAGATATCATTTTTTCTTTCTTAATTTTCGACGACTAGAAAATCGATATTTTGCCATATTTAATTTTCCTTCTTAATAATGTATGGAGGATCTGAGACCTTTTTTTGTTCATAAACAAATCTATTGTGTTTTCAACTTATTTCTGGAATATTCGAATTCAGGTAAACTGTATCAAGAAGTTGTCACACAACTTGTAATGTCTTTCATTTCTCCCACGATAGTTCTTGTCATATTAAACACCAAATTTTCATTCCATGAAAGATTTCTTTTATGTCACCTACACACATAGTCTTTTTCGTCTTGAGTATCAAATTCCACCACCATCCACAAGAAAGACCCTCGAAGAGGCCCAACACAAGTTTAGAGGTGATGCTGGTCCAAGTTAAATAAATTACCTGCAAGTGTACGACACGTGTGTCGATCCCACATGGACTACATAACACAAACTAAACTCAAACAAACGAATCAAACTTACTATGAACGAATATGATTTTGAGATAAAATAATTAAAGGCAATAAACGAGTTTTCGGCAATCAAGGCTCTCCGCAACAACAATTTGTCCATCTAATCATGCATTCCCAATTAAGATATCTAAGGCAGACGATCCTAATATGATTTTTACCATTTTTTAAGGCATAAAAATGTGATTTAATCAAAGTATCCCCTACTTTCATGACCGATCCCTTAACCTAAACCCATCAAGTTTTTTGATTCGTCCGATTTCAAATCCTCAATTGTTACTACTCTACTTTCATGTTCTAGTCAATTTTTCAAAGCCTGAATGTCTGGTATCAGAATTCTCCTTTCGGTCCTTCTCCTAAATCTCTAAAACAATGATCTACGTGGCCTTCAAAATTACACGACATTCAAATATTCAAACAAAAAATAGAAAAACTAAAACATGAAATTGCATTCATAAATCAATCAAAAGAGGTTCCGAGATTGCCAAGGGCTAATCCCTTTTCCTAGAACAAAGCTATTACTTAGACATGAATTCGAAACAAAGCATCATGAAAGAAATAGATAGTCTAGGGAGCATCATAATCAAATAAAACGAGGTTCAGATCGATTTTTCTATCCTCCTTGAATGTCTCCTTGCTAAGATTTCTCATAAGATGATCAAAAATCTCCTCCAACTCTCCAATCCCAACTTTCTCTTTCCTTTTCAAGTCAATCACTCCTTTCCTTTTCGTGCAAAGCATCTGGTTTCCTTTTTGTGCAAATAGGTCCGGTTTCCTCTTTGTGCAAGCGTTCGGTCTCCATTTTGTGTTCCAGCGACCGTCTACCAAATTCTTGCTTATTTTTTGTCCGTTTTTCATCTCATTGCTCCATTATGATCCTCGACAGTCGTACTTTGTCACGTGTATGTCCTTTAACTCAGAAACGAATCAAATATGCCTTAAAACCTGCAGCAACATGTGAACATGAAAACAAGTAAAACAGATACAAAATTATACGTAAACAAGTAAAACAGATACAAAATCACACATAAACTTACTTTCTAATACATTCTACGACAATTCTTCTGATTTTTCTCCTTCCTATTGGTCATAAACTCTTTTAAAAGAAACTATCGCTGCATCTAAATCTCACACGAGTTGCCTATTGGACAAGTTGCCTATTGGAAAAGTGTGTGTGGACGACGACAAGATTGAGACTGGAGGACGCATATTTTAGTCATGGATTTGAAAGGAGAAAAGCGGAGGAAGGCTGTGATGGAGGGACGAAAGATGGTGTGATACACGCCTCGAGGTGGGAGTTCGGGGTGTCACGGTTGATTTTTTTTTACTGAACTAAAGGCACTCTTCAAGAGATTCGTCCGTTGACGATGGTTGATGATGGAGGATCCCTTGACTGGCCTAAGGGCACTCTTCAAGGTTCGTTCCGTCGAAGGTGGAGGATGGAGGTTGATGAATAACGTCAAGGTGTTTGGGGGTGGAGTGATAGACACCACAAGAGGTGCAAAAGCCGCTTGATTAAATCGGTAATGGCTTCAATTGTGCCCGGAACAAGTTGAAGTCACCGTGTTCTTGGCACTACTTAAGAATACAAAAAAAGGTTTATTACTTCAAATTTCTGTCCATTATAAGTGAAATGCAATCCTTTATATAGGAGAGACTCCATCTTAAAATATGATAATACGTAAATGCTAGATAACGGATTGATCTACTAGCCGTTGGTAAGATTTTTTGACCGTTGGGAATCTTCGGCAAGGGAAAGATGATGATCCGATGGGATAAGATAGACTTGGAAGATTTTCTAGCCATTGGAGAGGATTTTTTAGCCTTTTAGAAAGGATAAGGAAAGATCATTATCTTCCGCCTTTCCTTATCTGTATCGATTGAGCCCGTCGATGCTTGGGTGGGTCGACTGAGGCCCGCTTCAATGAAAAAGATTGGCGTGACGCTTGTTTGGATTGGACCCAAATCTTCTTTCTGTTTAAGAGTCTCCCATGCCTTCATCACAATCTTAGTTGCCTTGTTACTCAAGCTCATTGCTCTTCCACGTGTTAGTAGGCCGTTGGAAGATTCGGTCATCTTGTTTCCTTGTGGTAGCTCCTCGTTTGTGTGACCCTCCTTTGGTTTCACTTCGAGTCTGATGTCCTCATCATTCCCTCCCCTTTGCGAGCGTTCTGTCCTCCAAATGTTATCATCTACATCAAAAGGGGATATATCAGCAACATTGAATGTTTTGAACATGTTATACTCACCTAGTAGTTCAAGACGGTAGGCGTTGTCATTGTTCCGCTCTAGAATGCGAAATGGGTTGTCTCCCTTGGTGCTAGCTTCGAACTCCTTTTGTTGGGGAACTATTCTGGCCTCATGTTAGGCCACACCCAATCTCCTTCACCGAATACCATCCTTTTCCGCCTTTTATTTGCTTATTTGGCGTATTGTTCAGTCCTTCGTTTATGTTTTTCCGAACCTTCTTGTATAACCTCTTGATTAGTAAAGCTTTCTTCACGCCATCCAAGTTGGTGACCTCTTTGTTTGGTATAACCGAGAGGCCAAAGGGAGTGATGGGATTAAACCTATATACGACCTCAAATGGCAGGTGCTTTGTGGCCGAGTGTTGTGTTCGATTATAAGCAAACTCGGCGTGGCGTAGGTAGTCAAGCCATTTCTTCGGGTACCGTCTAATGAATGGCTGCTAGTGTACGATTGGCCACCTATGTCTAGCCGTCGGCCTGTGGGCGGCACGTGGTGGAAAACACGAGTTTTATCCCTAGCTTCTGCAAAAGAGTACGCTAGAAATGACGCAGAAACTTGCTATCCCGATCCAATACGATCGTCTTGGGTAGCCCGTGGATACAAACGATCTCTCTGAAGAAGAATTCCATAACACTGGTTACGTCGTTAGTCTTCGAGTAGGGTACAAAGTGCGTCATCTTTAAAAACCTGTCGAGAACAGCAAAGATGGAATCTTTGTTTCAGATCTTTGGAAGTCTGAAAACAAAATCCATCGAAAAATCAGTCCATGGATGAGTTGGGAAGGTTAGAGGAAGATATAAACCCTAGGGATGGACACGAGACTTAGCTTGGTAACACGTGATTCATTGTGCACAAAGTCGTTCTACGTCTCGCTTGAGGAGTCGCCAGAAGAAATGCTCCTTTATGATGGCCAAGTTTTTCTCCACGTCGAACTGCCCCATGAGTGCTCCTTTAAGGACTTCTTGAAGCAACAATTCCCTCATAGAGCTTTTCGGAATGCAAAGTCGTTTATCACGGAAGAGATAGCCGTCGTGTATATAGAATTTTCTGCTAGCTCCTTTTTCACACTTTCGAAACATCTCGCCAAGCTCCTAATCTTGTTCATATAGTTCCTTAACATGCTCGAACCTCAAATTTCTAGTCTCCATGGTGGTGATGAGAGCGTGTCTCCTTGATAGGACATCAACTACCACGGTCTCCTTCCCTTTCTTGTACTTGATTATGTACGAAAGGACTCAATGAACTCCATCCGCTTAGCATGTCGTCGTTTTAGACTGGTCGGACCCTTGAGATGTTTGAGGTATTGTGATCAGTGTGGGTGATGAACTCTTCTGCTAGTAGATAGTGTTGCCATGTTTTCAATTTATGGACTAGGGCGTAGAGCTCCTTATCGTAAGTGGGACAGTTAAGTGTGATCCCACTTAACTTCTCACAGAAATATACTACTGGTCTTCGTTCTTGATCAAAGATAGCACCAATGTCGATCCTTGAGGCTTCACATTCCACTTCGAATGTTTTGTCGAAGTCAGGCAGTGTTAGGACATGTGCAGTGGTGAGACTCGCCTTTCAGCGCTTCGAATGCTCTGATTTGTGATTCTCCCCATTCGTAGGCCTTATCCTTTTTATAATGGCTATGCTGCTGAAATTCTTCACGAACCGACGGTAGAAGCTTGCTAGCCCATGAAAGCTTCGTACATGTGCGGCGGTTGTTAGTGTTGGCTATTCATGTATACTTGATTTTTTCCTCGTCTACGCATAGTGTATGCGAACTTACTACAAAACCTAGTAAAACAATCTCATTAGTTTAAAAGGAGAACTTCTTGAGGTTTATGTAGAGTTGTTCCTTTCGGAGCGCCTCTAACACTAGCTTAAGATTTACTATATGTTCTCTAAAAGTTTTACTATAAACAAGAACATCGTCAAAGTAAACTACAACAAATTTATCGATGTGGGCTCTTAAAACATGGTTCATGATTCTCATGAAGGTGTTGGGGCCGTTGGAAAGCCCGAGAAGCATGACGAGCCACTCGTATAGTCCTTATTTCGTTTTGAAAGCCATCTTCCATTCATCGTCTTCTCTCATGCGAATTTGGTGATATTCGCTCTTGAGGTCGATCTTAGAGAAAACTATTCCCTCATTTTGATCATCTAGCATGACGTCCAACCGCAGGATGGGATGTCAATATTTAATCGTGATGTTGTTGATCGCCCGACAGTCGACACATATCAGGTATTTGATCGTGATGTTGTTGATCACCCGACAATCGACACACATCCTCCAAGTTTCATCCTTCTTTGGTACAAGTAGTACGAGGACAACAGATGGACGTAAGCTTTCCCGGATGTAACCTTTTTCCATGAGCTCTTGGACTTACCGTGGTAACTTCTTTGTCTCCTCAGGGTTCATGCAGTATGCTGGTCGGTTTGGAAATGGTGCTCTCGGGATGACATCGATCTGATGTTTGATACCTCGTATGGGTGGTAGTCCGGTTGTTATCTCCTCGAGAAACAATTCGTGATACTTTTCTAATATGTTGGTGATTTCGGAGGATACTCTATCGTGCTTTGGCTTATCAAGTCATCTTTGTAGATCATTAGTAATATCGGTCTTTGATTTCTCAAATCCTTACAAACTACACTAGATTTTACATAAAAAATTGATTTCTTTTTGTCCTCATGGTTGAGCTTGAGTTGCATTTCGTGTACTTGTAAAGGACTAAGAGGTGCTATTGTTACCTTACTTTTGTCAATAATGAAGGAATAGAAATTTGTCCTTCCATCATGCCTTACCTCGTGGTCGAATATCCATGGCCGCGCTAGCAGGATGTATCCAACTTGCATTGGTACGACATCGCAGAGTACTTCATCATGATACTTACCAATATTAAAGGGTATATTTACTTGCTCGGTTACCTTGAGCTCCCCTTGATTGTTGAGATATTGTAGCTTATACGAGTGGAGGTGCTTCTTTGTTTCCAAACCTATCTTTTTGACCATATAGACGCTTGCAACATTAGTACAATAACCGCTATCTATAATAAGTCCACATATCTTATCTTTGACGATGCGTTTTTGTGTGGAAGATTGTCGCTTGTTGGGCGGTCTCTTGTAGGTTAATCATTATGCTCAAAACGTGTCGTGTTACTAGTAGTTCTCCACTTTCTGGACACTCAATCTCGTCACTTCCTTCTTCATTTGGTTTTTCCTCATTCACGAACTCATATTCTCCACAATTGGCAAGGATCATGACATGCGGATTAGGCAGTCTCGCACTGTGTGTCCTATGCCCTTGCACTGAAAACATACAAATTCACGAGTACGAACTGATTTCGTGGGAAGTAGATTGTTACCTTATCTTTTGACATCCCTTGATGTCTCAGGAGCTTTACCCTTGGAAAATTCGCCCATCCTTGGTTTTTCCAGCATCCTTAGGGGTTGTTCGACTGACCATATGGGTTGTGTCCTTCGTCGACTTATCGTTTGCTTTCTTTGGATTTGTTGTTAAATTTGAATCGAAAAATGAAATATATTTTGTAGATCATGGTATTGTTATCTTTCTACCTTTCTAGCGATTGGTTCATTTAATCCGTCTAGAAATTGAGCCATTACAATGTCTTCATCTTCATCAATTTCTAGCATATTGCGAAGATGTTTAAATTCATCGAAGTATACTTTGACAGTTTTACCTTCTTGGTTTAACTCTCAGTATCTTCGTTGTAATTCCCGATGAAAGTGTGGGAGTATGTACCTTTTACGCATGACGGTTTTCATTTCATCCCATGTTGAGACTTGTTCAAGTATTGTACGTCGTCGAGTGCTTACCTCTCGATCCCACCAAGTGAGTGCACCGGCGGCGTACTATACCTTCTTGCACTCCGTTTACTTGTAACACTAAAAAATATTGTCCATCCACCTCTCCCAATTGAGATAGGCTTCCGAGCTCACACGTCCAACAAAATTAGGTGGTTTTAGCTTTAAATTGTTACCATCATGTTCATGTCGTTGTCTTCGAGGTGGCCCCTTGTCTAAATATTCATCCTAGCGGATGATGTGGCATTATCTTGGTCGTCTCGAGAACTCTTCGTCCTCCTCATCAAGATTATATCGTGGTGGTGCTCTACATTCTTGTCGTCTAGGTTGAGGATCCAGTTGTTCTACTTCTTCCGCATAATTTTCATGAATGAATGGTGTGTCACATACGGGTTGCTTCCATTCTTCTTAAAGGTGATTCATTCTTGACTTCATTCGCTAAAGCATTTGCATGATCGCGTCAAGTTGGTTTTTGCATGTAGAGTTCTCTCCTTGTTCGGACTATTTTTTCTAGATTTTTATAGCAATAAACAAAACAAAGAAAGGATTCGTACAATTAAATGAATCAAAAGAGATAGAAGCGTACCTTTGGTCCTTGAATTGGGCTTTGATACAAAAATGATCCACACCTCGGCGTGGGAGCTCGAGATGCGTACGGAGAATCCGCCACAGTTGATTTTCTTGACTGGCCTAAGGTCACTCTTCAAGAAAGTTGTCCATTGCGGTGGTTGATGGTAAAGGATGGTGGAGGATCCTTTGACTGGTCTAAGGGCACTCTTCAAGGTTCGTTCCAATGAAGGTGGAGGATGGAGGTTGATGGATAAAGTCGAGGTGTTTGGGGAGGCAGTGATAGACACCACAAAAGGTGCGGAAACCTCTTGATAGAGTCGATAATGGCTTCAATTGTTCCCAAAACAAGTTGAAGTCACCGTGTTCTTGGCACTGCTCAAGAATACAAAAAAGGTTTATTACTTCAATTTTCTGTCTATAACAAATGAGATAAAGTCCTTTATATAGGGGAGGTTTCATCTTAAAATAAGAAAAATGCATATCCTAGATAACATGAGATAAAGTCCTTTATATAGGGGAGGTTTTTAATTAAAATAAGAAAAATGCATATATCCTAGATAACAGATTGATCTACTAGCCGTTGGTAAGATTTTATGGTCGTTGGGAATCTTCGGAATGAGAAAGATGTTGATCCAGTATAATGAAGTATAGTCGATTCCGACCACTCCGATCTTGGAGCCTCTATCGTTAAGGACACAGTGCCAAAGAATAGTCGCAATAATGGGGTGAGAATCAGTTAAGGAATGTAAGTAATCGTTGAACCACATTGAATTTGAAGACGAAGATGATAAAGAAAACAAAGAATGAGAAGAATTATAATGAAAATAAGGAAGGAGAAAGAAAAAAGAAGTGCTGAAAATAGGTGGATGAAGAAGAAAAGGATTGTGAACGTAGTAAAAATTGGATCGGAGTTTGTATGTGTTGTTTCAGGTGGTTGAGACAATTAAGGATACTGGATTGAGAGTGTAAACAGTTGAGGTTGTATTTACACGTCTAACTCAGGGGAAGTTATCCGTGGAGGTCTTTAGTACATTGTAGAAACCAACAAGTGTACCTAAAGATTGACAAGTAAATAAACAAATATTGTTTGATATTTTCTGGTCCGTTTGGTTATCAGTTTAATAGTCATCTTCTACAAACTTTCAAGGATAACAGAGACGACGAAATGCAGACGTCGGCTAATTGGTGTTATGAACGAAACCATACCTTATCATCGGTCATAATGGTGGAATATGGAAAGGAAGAAATAAAACAATAGAGAAAAGAAGAGAATAAAGAAAATGAATAGAAAAATGGAGACGGTGGAGAATGGAGGCATCGGCGATAGAGGACGGAAGCATCGGCGATCAAGGATGGAAGCGGCGACAACAATGTAAGGAGATCCAAGAAAAGAAAGCAAGAGGCAAACAAGTGTGAAAAAATGATGGTAAGAAGAAAAAAATGAAAGAGAGAGGCGTGCAAATGATGGGAGAATAAAAATGGTAGTATATTAGGTTTAGGGTTAGTCAAGTTAGATTAGTAATTAGGTAATGTTATTATTTTTATAATAAAAAATAAAAAATTGGTTAATATTTTTTTAAAAATCCATTAAAATTGTTTTATATTTTTAATAATTCAATAAATTTATTTTAAACATAAATGAATATTTTAAAAAGTAAATTACATTTTTCTAAAAATTGAAAGTTTGTGTTTTGAATTAGTTAATTTTTAAACACTTGATTAAAATTACAATTTTATAAAAGATGGTTTGAAATCGCATATCATTCACTATAAATAATATACAATAAAATTATAAAACTATAAAATTAACAATCCAATAAAAAAATTTAAATAAAATTATATTTCATATCTCATTTATAAAAATTTGAAATATATAAAACAAATGCCAATTAATAATAAATCATAAATAATTTTTAAAATATTTATAATTTAAATTATATATACACAATATTCCAATATATCAAATTTGTACATAAAACACAAATTTATCTTACACGGGACATAATCAAATTAAAAACAATAAAAAACACTGATAATCCAATAACTATGCTAATGGCCAAATAGCATCTAAGACTATTACAAAACTTTAAATAACCCTTTTTCTTTTATGCAAGAATCTTGCACGAAAAGCCATAAAGCTCTTGAGATTTCTGAATCTGAAGAACAGAGAACATTCGGGAGCCAATGAGAAGAGAAGACTGAGGCTAATGATGGGAGATGAGAAAAGCAATTATACGTCCATGTTTAGGCCCAAGTTCTCTGATCATTCACAGATTGGTGTTTGGACGGAACTTTTGCGGAGCTCATTTGGTTCAACAACGAGCTATTGTTCCATTGCTGGGTCCGTCGAATTTAGATTCATTTGTTTCGTCGGTGATCGAATGTATAACCTCCTGCGTTTCGATTTCACGTTGTCGAACAATTCATGGTGCAGTAGTCAAGTTCCTGAATTATCGCTATGGATTCATCGGGGACCAGTTGGTTTCGTGTTATATGAGACTTGGGTACGAGGAAGATGCAGAGAATTTGTTTGACGAAATGCCCAAGAGAGATTTGGCGTCGTGGAATTCTTTACTTTCGGGGTATTCTAGAAGAGGGTGTTTGTCTAAATGCTTTGAGGCTTTATCTAGGATGAGATCTCTAGATGGTTTGAGACCCAATGGAGTTACGTTTTTGTCGTCAATCTCGGCTTGTGTTCATGGGAGAGGTATGGATGAAGGGCATTGCATTCATGGGTTAGCGTTGAAATCCGGTGTACTTGAGGATGTAAAAGTTGTTAATGCTCTTATCAATCTGTATGGAAAATTTAGGGATTTGAGTTCGGCATGTAAATTGTTTGAAGCGATGGCCGAGAAGAATTTGGTTTCCTGGAACACGATGATTATGATTCACTTGCACAATGGTTTTCCAGAAGAAGGTTTTGCATATTTCAAACTTACCAGAAGGATGTGCATTAAGTCTGATCAAGCCACTATATTGGCTGCTCTTGCTGTTTGTGAATACCTAGGCTTGTTGAAATTGGCGCAAGGCCTTCATGGGTTTATCGTGCTTTCTGGATTTAGCACAAACAAACCTATTGTGACGACGGTATTAGATTTGTATGCAAAGCTAGGAATGTTGAAGGATTCACAAATGATATTCCAAGAGATGGCTTCTCCAGATAACGTGGCTTGGACAGCGATGCTTGCTGCTTATGCAATTCATGGGCGTGGAAGAAAAGCCATTGAGCATTTTAGGATGATGGTTAATAATGGAGTAAGGCCTGATCATGTTACCTTCACTCACTTGTTGAGTGCTTGTAGCCATTCGGGTCTTGTTGAGGAAGGTAAATGCTTTTTCAGAAAAATGTCTCAAGTTTATGGCATTGACCCGAGATTGGATCACTACTCCTGCATGGTTGATCTCATGGGTCGGTCGGGCCTTCTACAGGATGCTTATGAGTTCATTGAACAGATGCCATTAGAGCCCAGTTCTGGGGTTTGGGGAGCTCTACTTGGTGCTTGCAGGGTTTATAGAAATACTGAACTTGGGAAGGAAGCTGCCGAGAAGTTGTTCAAAATAGAGCCGTGTGATGCGAGAAATTACATCATGCTATCAAATATATATTCAGTTGCTGGTCTATGGAGAGAGGCTTCAAGGATTAGAGCTTTGATGAAGCAGAAGGGTCTTACCAGAGATTCAGGGTGCAGCTACATTGAACATAACAATATGATTCACCGGTTTGTTGTGGGCGATTGGTCTCATCCTGAATCAAAGAATATACACGAGAAGCTGGGGGAGATGACGAAGAGGATTAAGGATGCAGGATTCAAGTCCAGAACAGAATTTGTGCTACACAATGTAGATGAGGAGGTGAAAGAGGATATGATCAACCAGCACAGTGAGAAGCTGGCAATGGCATTTGGGCTTCTGGTTATCAGTCCAAGTACGCCGATAATCATCACGAAGAATCTTCGAATATGCGGAGACTGCCATAACACAGCAAAAGCAATATCTCTGATTGAGAGTCGTACCATTATCATCCGAGATTCAAAGCGGTTTCATCACTTCTCTGATGGGTCATGTTCCTGCGAAGATTACTGGTAGTTCTATGCCACTTCTTTACATGTTCCTACAAAGACTATAGTCACAATCACGCTACTATTATCCATGATCCAAAACGAATTCATCACATCTCTGATGGGTCATGTTCCTGCAAAGGTTATAGTGGAGAATCACAACCATTATCCATGATTCAAAATGAATTCATAACTTCTCTGATGAGTAATGCTCCTGCAATGATTACAGGTTGATCTTAGCTTTGTCCCCAGTTTTTATGCTTTCACAGTACATAACGAAATTGGCATACCTGCCATTCTTCAATGAAAGTTTCTTGATGTTTTGAGATTTTATTATATTATTGCAAACACACATATCAAACAGTAAAGATGCATATGATGACCACGGTTTACGATGATCCGAACAACAATGCCCATGGCAGCACCACCATGAGTCTCGAATAAATCAATGTTCAGATGATTAAATATAGTAAATTCACTAACACGGGTTTGGAGTGACCCAGACCGGTGGAGGCCATCGCAGCCGGTAATACGTGTTTCTTGGATAGCAGGGCAAAGATTCGATACTCCCATCTGATAACTTGTAAATGCCAATATCATGTTCACCAAACACACCATCATAATTTGTCTCAGAATAGTCATCTGTGTAGTATATGCAATTCGCCACACATCCGGGGAAATCGGAGGCCAACAAAGTTAAGGATGAATTCTCACCGACGAAAAGAACCCTATCACCGAGATTAGTCACTCTTTGCCACTGCCATCCTACCTGGTCAAGCTTGAAAACTTCGAACCGGGTAGTTCTATACACCAAATGAGGCCGATCCGGTTCGTAGTCGAACTCAAGGTCTAAAAAACGAGAGACCAGCAACAACTCGTCCTCCGAACTCACCAAATACTGCATATCACCACCGAATTGGCGTGGAGTTGCAATCACAGACACCACAGGAGACGAAGAACGGTCACAAACGTCACACACTGCGATCGCTCCGTACTTATCCACGGCGTAGAATGAGCCCTTGTAGTATATCGCGTCTTCACAATACGATCGAGCCCCTTCGATCAATCTCCACGACTCATCGCCATTTCTGCAAAACGCTAGATCTCCGGTCAGATTCAAAATCGCCAGCGCCGTGAATTGCGGATCACGCGCTGGACTGGATGACAACACGACCTTCTTCAAGAAGGAATCACGCATCTGCCGGAGACTCCGCGCAAACCGATCGCCGGACGGTGACAAGAGCGAGTATTCTCGTCCGATGTCGGTATAACTGAAACTAAAAATGTTCGGGAACGACGACAGAGGCGGTAACCAAAGCTTGGCACGAGACAGCGGATTAAGCACCACGATTTCCGGTCTCTCGTCGAGGAGGATCAACCAACCGTGGGAGGAACCACAGTGGCGCTTATGGTGAGAAGCCTCGGGGAGGTTTAGGAGGTGAACGGTGTTAGTGGAGAGATCGAAGAAGGCGCGTGAGGATACACGCGTCGGCCTTTGGGAGTGGGGGAGCATAAGCCATGGGAGCTGTGGAGGGAGGTGCGACGGCAGAGCGGAAGAGGCAACGGCGGAGCGCCACGCGCGGCAGACAGCGAGAAAGCGGAGGTAGTCTCCGTAGATCGGAAGCTTTTCGGCAATCGATTGGATCAGCTCCGGCGGAAGATGGGTCCAGTCAACACTCATTTGTTTTCTTTCCTCCGGTTACGGATATCGGATCGGATGCAGAATTCTTCTTCTTCTTGTTTTTTTTTTTCGTAAGGAAGATTTATGTACCTTAGCGGATAAGAGCTTGGTTCAATGTGATATTGACATGTCTCAAGAAGGCCGTCGATGTCATATAATGGAGCAGTCAAACTGGGCCCGTGATCTCAGTACTGAGCTGAGCCCAATTGTACATTAACGCGTTTTACTAGTACTAGGAAAACTCCGTGCGAATGCTTAATTAATTTATAATATTAGGTATAATAAGTAGAAACAATATATTACAATAAAAAATATTAAAGCTTTAAGTAATTTTTAAAATAAACATAATAATTCGCCGTTGATAATATTGAAATAGTTTGGCGGTGCAAGGTCTAATGATAAAACAATAAGTCTCACTTTTGATAGAAAAATGATTAGCAAAGTTTTTATCCAATATTCTTGGTTAATGAATTTTTGCCTGATCAATTTTTAATTTATATTTGCATTTGTGAAATAATTGTGTTTGAAATTATATTAAAATGACAAATATATTGTTGAAATTTAATGAATTTTTGCATGATCAAATTTTTAATTTATATTTGCATTTGTGAAATAATTGTGTTTGAAATTATATTAAAATAACAAATATATTGTTGAAATTGTTTAGGATTCTGAGTTTAAGAAAATTATATCGAAGTAGTAAATGAAGACATATATCATTGCAATGTTTAATTGTTTCTTCTCCATAAACTTAATTGTCTCCAACAAAGAAAATATCTATATGCATTTATTTTCGTAGAAATCATAATAGCGGCAAGATTCAATGGATGGAAACAAAGGCGAAGCCTTTTTTTCATCTCTTTAAGCTTGTAAAGACATACATAATAATTTACCTTTTACAGTAAGGTTGCACAACAAAAAGGCCCAATGGGGTTATCTATCGAACAGACTGATTTTTGGATGCAGTAAACTTTCACTATCAGGTTTGTTTCCAACTTTAGGATGAAACAGTCCTCGCCTCAGATCTTAAAGATCATGTGAAGAAAAGTAACACATTATTTCCATCCTTAAGGACTAAAAAAATACCCATATTGGTTTATTGGAGCATTTTTTTATACAATTGATGGTCAAGCATCTTAAACTTACATGGGTTCATCGGAAATGCCTGGATTCAAGCCGAAAATGATGGTTTTCATACAATTGATGGTCAAGTATTTTAAACTTACATGGGTTCACCGAAAGTGCCTAATTTCAAACCGAAAATGATGGTTTTGGGATTCAAGCCAACAACTATGGTGTCGAGATGATCATCCACGTTATCATCTGTGTCGCCCTCTTCGTCTTCGTCGAGATATAAAGTTCCTTCACTTAAGGACCAAGACGAAGAAGTGGAGGTGGATGAGGAGCTTCGAGATTCGCCTGCCAAGCTTCAAGAGTTCGTCTGCCAACGATAAGATAGAACTATTGTATCATTCGCGTAGTGATACAAACCATTCAGAAAGCCGGCATGAGGAGAAACAAATCTATACCTTCTCATATGTAAAAGGGACAACTCGATCGGTTGGAATCAGACTTTCATTTGAAGCTCCGACATACGAAGAAACGAATCCATCATCTCCTTTGATGAGTGTGAGGATTCGATTTGAAGAGTAGTGGAATTTATTTGTTATGGTTGATCTTGGATTAGGTTCGATTCGACAACGGCGAGAGCTCCATCTTGTAGAGATGAAGAGAATATGAGGAAAAGTCGGTTGAACTTCTAAGGGAAGAAACATGTTTTATTTTTACTCGTCTAATTGTTTAATTTTTTTTTCTTGTTGAACTTTAAATGTTTAAATTGAAATTTTTATTTTTACTCGTTTAATTGTTTAATTTTTTATATATTGAACTTATCATACATAAAAACATTTAAAATTGAT
>CM071872.1:34178387-34195335 GCA_036759665.1 Gynandropsis gynandra | reverse complement strand
CATTAATTGGCCGTTCTAAAATCAAGGAAATGGTTGAGAAAACTGTGGACCCGAGCGGGCACAACCTCTACCCGCTCGTGCATGCCCTATGCCCGATCGTGCACCCTCATCTCGCCCGAGCGGGCACCCATGCCGAGCGTGTCGCTTTTCAGCCCGAGTCGGGTAAACCCACGGCGAACTTTGGTAACAATTAGTGCTCGAGCGGGCACTCCTTTTCCACCCGAGCGGGCACACCTTCCCGATCGTGTTCCTTAAGTACCCGAGTCGTGCAAAGCTACGGGGGTCTTTTGCCTTAATTCCTCAACTTGTGCCCGAGCGGGTCCTCTCCATGCCCGAGCGTGCAGGTCTTGATTTGTTGTTTCTGCTCCTTTCGCTCGGTGTTTGAGTGTTCACTTTCAATCCATGGTCTTGCACAAGTTGAATCTTGTCATTTAACTACGTTTTCGGGGTTAAATCGCCGTAATCTCTCGTGTTTCTCCTCCTGTCTTCGTTTCCTATACAAAACACGAAATATAGATGAAGTCTTCGAATAAACTCGATAAATGGGTGAAATTTATGTAATATACTCAAAACTAGACCTAAGAATTACGTAAATACTACAACGGATTGCGTGTTATCACCGGTGACAATCTAGGTCTCGTGCTTTCGCAGCCTCTGTTGCGAGGAGACAACTACGATGAATGAACCATCAACATTCGAAAAGCTTTGAAATCAAGGAAGAAATTCGGCTTTTTCGATGGCAAGATTCCTCGACAAGATCCCGAATCACCAGATTTTGAAGATTGGGACACCAACAGTGCCTTGGTAATATCATGGCTCAAGAACACACTCGACCCGAAGTTGAGATCCGACGTGACCCACCGTGAAGAAGCGGCTGATCTCTGGAATCATCTGCAAAGTCGTTTCGAAGTTAAATATGGCCCTCGACTTCAGCGTCTACGTTCATGGGGCTTGATGATTCGATTTATGGTGTTGTTCGATTAAATCTATTGTCTCGTGATCCTTTACCTGATCTTGACACTGTCTACAATGTTGTAATACAAGATGAGAGCTCTCAACTTTCTCAAAAATCCGTTGATGATCGACTTCCCGCTATGGCATTTGTTGCAAAAGCTGGGCAATCTTCACGATTCCTGGCCGAAGATAAGGCAAAACTATTATGTTCGTACTGTGGTCGTTCCGATCATACTGCAGAAGGATGTTTTCATTTGTTGGGTTTCCCGGATTGGTGGGGAGATCGACCGAGAAACTGCACAAGCAGGGGACGAGGCTCGTTTCCTTCTACTGTTGCATCAGGGCGCGACCGTGTAATATTTTCTGCCGAGTCAACATGGCACATGTCACTCCGGTCGAGTCTGACCGAGAACCGGTTTCTGGAGTCCACAACGATCAGTTGAAGCAAATTATGGCTTTACTAAATGCCACAAAGATTGGTTCAACAGAGATGCAATCAGGTAAGCAGTTTGCTTCTTCTTGGATTTTGGATTCCGGTTGCTCACATCATATGACAGGGAATTTCTCCTATTTATCGGATGTTTTCGATATCACTCCATGCTCGATCTACTTACCTGATGACCGACGGTATGCCACAACAAAACAGGGCAATGTCTGATTTGGGAGGAGTTTTTTTATTACAGGATGTGTTTTTTGTTGAAGGGTTCAACTCCAGTCTGATATCACTTTCTCAGTTGTCTGAGCAACAAGATTGTCTAGTGCAGTTTGCTAATAAGTTCTGCATCATTCAGGACAGCAATACCAAGATGGCGATTGGTGCGGGCGAGCTGCGAGAAGGATTGTATTATTTTCGAGGAGTGGAAACCACTGCAGCGGTTCGTACTAGTACCTCTTGTTCGAGAACTACATGGCACTACCGGCTTGGTCATCCAGCTTTGAAAATATTGGATATGATTTCTGATTTGCATTTTTCCTCTAGAGATGATCATTCGAATAAAGAGTGTGATGTTTGTATTCGCGCTAAACAAGCTCGTGATTGTTTTCCCGATAGCTCAAATAAAACATCGTCTATATTTGAACTTATTCATTGCGATGTGTGGGGACCTTATCGCACTTATTCATTGCGATGTGTGGGGACCTTATCGAACGGAATTTATGTGTCTTCTACAATTGTTTTTGGAACAAGGGATCATTCATCAAACATCGTGTGTTGGAACACCGAAACAAAACGAGAGAGTCGAACGTAAACACAGACACATCCTTAATGTTGCTCGATCATTTCCTTTTCAAGCAAATTTGTCGGTTCAATTTTGGGGTGACAGTGTTCTCACTACTGCGCATCTAATATATAGAACTCCTTCGTCGGTCATTGGTAACAAGACGCCATTTGAGCTTTTATGCGGTTCTTCTCCAGATTACTCACACCTTCGTACTTTCGGCTCGTTTTGTTATGTTCATAACCAAGACACTAAGGGAGATAAATTTGCTAGCCGTAGTCATCGTTGCATCTTTGTGGGTTATCCATTCGGAAAAAAGGCATGGCGTGTGTATGATCTTGATCGCCAACTATTTTTTTCGTCCCGTGACGTTATTTTTTGTGAGGATTTGTTTCCATTCTCACCAACCGTGTCTTATTCCCCTGCTCATCGTGGTTCTCCTGCAGAGTTGATATTGCCTTCTCTCTGAGATTGGGTCTGGCCGGATTTCGACAGTGACAACAATGAAACTTCTCTTGTTCCTGTTTCGGGTTTCCCATCTCCTACTTCCGGTGTAATTTCTGATGACAACTCGATCAGTGCGAGCTCAGCAGAAAGGGGGGGCTCGTCTTCACCGGAGCACTCGTCTGTTGCTTCTGCCAAAACTACATCTGGATTGCACACCACTGAGCACTTGTCATCTGCATTCGGCAAATGACAACGGGTAAAGTTTCCTTCGACTCGTTTGCGTCATTTTGTCACAAACACGGTTCAAGTTTTCCCGACTACACAGTCTTCGTCGTCATCTGTATATCCGATTGACCAGTATGTTAATTGCGCAAAATTTACAACTTCACATTGTGTTTTTCTTGCTGCTATTACATCTGGTCATTAACCAAGGTCTTATCGGGAAGCCTTGGCCGATGAAAACTGGAGAAATTCCATGAATGCTGAGATTAAAGCTCTTGAGGATAATGACACTTGGAAACTTGCATCTCTTCCACCGGTCAAGAAGGCAATCAGAAGTAAGTGGGTATTGAAGATAAAATACCACTCGAATGGGACGATAGAACAACATAAGGCACGCTTGGTAATTCTTGGAAACAATCAGATTGAAGGGCTTGATTACGAAGAAACATTTGCTCCAGTCGCCAAGATTGTTACGATACGTTTAGTTCTTGCAGTTGCATCAGCTCGTGCCTGGGAAGTACATCAAATGGATATACATAACGCGTTTTTACATGGTGATCTTCACGAGGAGGTCTACATGAAACCTCCTCCCGGTTTTCCTTCTCCGGATCCTTCACACGTATATCGTCTTTGGAAATCTCTGTATGGTCTCAAACAAGTTCCGCGATGTTGGTCTGCCATGCTTGGTCATTCTCTGAAATCCTATGGTTTTCGCTCCTTTTCCTCGGATCACTCATTATTCACGCTATTCGTTGGCCACATCCGCTTACATGTACTAGTATATGTCGAAGATTTGATCATTACAGGAAATTATCCGGTGGCTATTCAGACTTTCAAGAGGTACTTAAGTACTTGCTTCCATATGAAAGATCTTGGTTTGCTCAAGTACTTTCTTGGTATTGAGGTTGCACGCAATTCATCTGGTATTTATCTCTGTTAACGAAAGTATGCACTTGATATCATCTCAGAGACATGACTTCTTGGTGCTAAGCCTGTGTCAATTCCGATGGACCAAAATCATCATGTTTTGTCTGCTGATTATGATCTCTTTAATGATCCGCCAACATATCGAAGTTTAGTTGGCCGTCTACTTTACTTGGTGTTAACTCGTCCGGAACTTTCTTATTTGATTCAGGTCCTTACTCAGTTTATGCAATCTCCTCGTATCACTCACTGGGAGGCGGCTCTTCGAGTGGTCCGATATATGAAAGGCAGTCCTGGACAAGGTCTCTTGCTGCGTTCCGATTCTGATTTACACGTCTATGGCTGGTGTGACTCCGATTGGGCAGGATGTCCTCTAAGTCGACGTTCTTTGACGGGATGGTTTATTCAACTTGGTTCATCACAATCTCTTGAAAGACAAAGAAACAAAATGTGGTTTCTCGATCGTCTGCAGAAGCCGAATATCGTGCAATGGCAATGACAACTTGTGAATTCATCTGGATCAAAGCCTTGCTCAACGATCTCGGAGTTCTTATCTCTCGGCCAATGTGGCTATTTTGTGATAGTCAGGCCGCATTACACATTAGCTCGAATCTGGTCTTTCACAAACGCACCAAACACATTGAAGTCTATTGTCATTTTATACGTGACGCCATTCTTGACGGCATCATCACTACTCTACATGTCTCTACTCATCTACAACTTGCAGACATCTTCGCTCTCGAACTCGAACGTAAATACTTTGATATTTTCTTGAGCAAGTTGGGTGGGGTGTGGGACCCTCACCCGCCCCAGTTGGAGGGGGGGTGTTAGCAGAAAATCAGGGATACAATATCCTTGTATTTACTTCTCTATATCTTTATATTTACTGCATTATATTCTTGTATTTACTGCATATGATATGCATATGTGCATATATATATGCCTCTGTAAACATTGAAGAAATAAGACGAAACCCAATTCTAAAATCTGCTTCAACTTGTTAATATTCTCGTATCAATCACATGGATTATATGCGTTAATACCTTCCCTCAAGTTGAAGCGTGCAAATCGTGGACGTCCAACTTGGAAGAAACGCTCATGGGTCGATACACCGGAAGGTGTCGGGTTCGGTACGCCAAAGGGCGTCGGGTTCGCTACGCCATATGGCTTCGGGTTCGGTACGCCATAGGGCGTCGGGTTCGGTACGCCATAGGGCGTGGGGTTTGGTACGCCATAAAGTGTCGGGTTCGGTACGCCATAGGGCGTCGAGTTCGGTACGCCATAGGGCGTCGGGTTCGGTACGCCATGGGGCGTCGGGTTCGATACACCGTAGAGCGTTGGGTTCGATACGCCATAGGGCGTCGGGTTCGGTACACCATAGATGGCGTCGATCGAAGGAGTCTGTCGATGCATGGTTTTTTTGTTTATGTTTGGGGTTTTGGTTCGAGGTTTTGGTCGAAAAAAAGCGCTAGAAAAAAACAGAAGCCCTAGAAGAGGCTCTGATACCATGACAAGTTGAAGCAGATTTTAGAATTGGGTTTCGTCTTATTTCTTCAAGGTTTACAGAGGCATATATATATGCACATATGCATATCATATGCAGTAAATACAAGAATATAATGCAGTAAATATAAAGATATAGAGAAATAAATACAAGGATATTGTATCCCTGATTTTCTGCTAACATGTTGCTTCGTTGATAGTCTAATTGATAATCTACAATTTATTAGTTCATGACATTGTTTATTGACCTATTAAAAATGTGATCAAGTAAATCATATGATTAAAGCTAATAACATTAACAAAACTAAATAATGATTTTTTATGTTTAATTAATTCATCATATATTAGTTGCAAATATGGAAATATATGGCAATGATTAAAGAAATATTTTAAGATAAAGATATGAAAAAGAATTAAAAAAGAAATATGGAAAATTTGTTGTTTTGAAAAATATTAATTACTATGGATGAATAAAATTCAACCTTAGCACTTCTAAACAATATAAGTAAGACTTGTATAAAAACACTTTCTCATGTTCTTTGAATGAAACAATTTTCTTGGTTAAGCTCTCTCTATTCTCTGTTTTATGTTTTGCTCTATATATGCTTGTGGAGAATATAATTTTTATCCTTAGCGACAATCCTGTATATAGACATATTGAAGTGTTTGTTACTAGATATATAAAAAAAAATGTTATATTGACGTCTTCTTTTAACCACTTAAATAATGCTATTTTCGCTGGCCTAGACAAGCTTTACCCCAATGGAATGTGATGATTTTTTTTATCACCTCGTACGAGGGCACAATTGGCCAATCTATGAAAGCTACGAACCTCTCCAACCGTCTTAGAGCTTTACCCATTGGGTATGGCCTCGATCTTTTCTTCGTCAACGTATACTCCCTATTTACTTACTACAAATCCTAAAAACACAAGTTATTAGTATAAAATAATTCTTATTTTTAACATATAATGTTTCGCTTTTCAACACGTATAGAACTGATATCACGTGCCCTACAAGTTCTCCTAAGATCTTTTTGTACACTAAGATTTAATCAAAGTATACTAACATAAATTTTCCTATTAATTTTCTAAGGAAAAGAATAGTTAACCTTATAAACATACGAGATGTAGTAGTTAATAATTACGACATGACTGACAATTCGTAAAGTCTGAGTTCTGTTTTAAATGTGGTCTTTAATTCATCACTCTCTTTCTATTAATTTGATGATATCCACTATTGATGTATATCTTAGAAAACATAGATGACCCATGCAATTAGTCAAATATATCATCTAAGCAATGTATATGGTGATGATTTCTTTACCATAAGTTTGTTGATCGTCGATCATTTAATTTCTTCTTTTAACCACCTCAATAATGTTAGTTTCACTGGCCTAGACAAGCTTTACCCTAATAGAATGTGATGTTCTTTTTTATCACCTCGTACTAGGGCACAACTGGCCAATCCGTAAAAGCTACGAACCTCTCCAACCGTCTTAGAGCTTTACCCATTGGGTATGGCCTCGATCTTTATTTCGTCAACGTATACTCCCTGTTTACTTACAAGAAATCCTAAAAACACAAGTTATTAGTATAAAAATAATTCTTAATTTTAATATATACCTTTTCACTTTTCAACACGTATAGAAGTGATATCAAATGCCCTACATGTTCTCCTAATATCTTTTTGTACACTAAGATTTAATCAAAGTATACTAACATAAATTTTCCTATTAATTTTCTAAGGAAAGAATAATTATCCATATAAACATACTAGGTGTAGTAGTTAATCAATACGATATGACTAACCATTCGTAAAGTTTTTGTTTCAAAAGTGGTCTTTAATTCATCACTCTCTTTCTACAAATTTGATGATATCCACTATTCATGTCTATCTTAGAAAACATAGATGACCCATGCAATTAGTTCAATATATCATCTAAGCAATGTATATGGTGATGATATCTTTACCATAAGTTTGTTGTTCCCTTATCATTCAACATATATGCACCATGTGTCATTGCTTCTAGGCATGAGTTTCACTAGTACAATCCACAGTGACAGTCTCGCGCACATAGTCCTTCTTCATGATCTCATTGACTTGTCTCTCAAGCAATTTGGAATGCTCACGCCCTATATGAAATAAATTTGGTGATCAATCCCACGTAGTTGAGATATGTTATTGGTTATTTCTTTGTAAATTACAACTTTTAAACTCTGTGATAAATCAGTAACAACACTATGCCAAGAACGGGTGAACTCGTTATTGAATAAAAAACTCCTCGTTCAAAATTACACGCATCGGCTGGTTTGAAAGCCAAAGCTTTTTGAATTTGCTCTCTCTAACAGAAATAAACATTTTGTCCTTTGGGTTGTGTCTCGGTGGTCTATTTATGGGTTTCTCTCAAGAATTCACTGTTTTGTAAACTACCTCATGATCACTCATATGTTGTTGTTTCTTCGCGTTCGATAATAATTACATTTGATATTCAAATAAATCTTTGGTGTTAGTGGACCTAGTCAAACGAGTCCTACTTTGAACTCAAATGAGTACTTGTTTTTAAACCTGTCGTGTTGTGCTCTAGTGTCAAACTTCCATGGACGTCCCAACAACAGGTATCCCGCATCCATTGGTACCACAACACGTTGCACCTCATCATCGCATTTACCACTACTAAAATTTCAATCCACGGTCTTGCACAAGCTGAACCTTGTCATTTTGGGGTTAAATTGCCAATATCTCTCGTGTTTCTTGACATGTCTTCGTTTCCTACACAAAACACGCAATGTAGATGAAATCCTCGAATAGACTCGATAATTGAATGAAATCTAATAAATCTAATCAAAACTATACCTAAGAATGACATAAAAACTACTACGGATTACGTGTTATCACTATACTTACTCATTCCCCCTCAAACTTTAAAAATTCATCCTATTCCCCCATCCATTAACTTTCTGTTAATTTTTCTGTTAAATATTTTTAAAACAACGTATTTCCCCCATAACTATATGATTTCTAGTCTATTCTCCCTCGAACTCTTTGAATTCCACCCTATCCCCCCAAAATATATAAACTATAGCCTATTTCCCTCCGAACTACATAACCTCTAGTCTATTTTCCCATGAACTATATAAACTCTAGCCTATTTCCCCCGAACTATATCATTTCTCTAATAGTAACATATTATCTTTAATTTTAACGTATTGTTAAATTTTTTATATTGGAAAAGATTAAAATAAAAAATACTTTAAATTCTAACGATTACAAAAAATTTTATATGATTTCTATAATAGTAACATAATTTAAAATTGTAATTATTATATACGTAACATATTTTCTTTATTTTTAATGTATTATTAAATTTTGTATAATAAAAAATATTAAATAAATAATATTTTAAATTCTAACGATTAAAAATGATTGATAAAAATATATTAAAATAAAAAATACTTTAAATTAAATAAAAAAATACTAAAATGTCTTCAACATGAATGAAAACACACAATTCTAACGATTACAAAATGATAAAAAATATAACATGATGTTCAGTTACACAATAAGTTCTATGTAATTTTATTTTAATATTTTTACTATACAAAATTTAATAATACATTAAAATTATAGATAATATGTTACGTTTATAATAACCACAATTTAAATTTATGTAACTATTAGAGAAATCATATTGATTTTTTGTAATTTTTAGAATTTAAAGTATTTTTTATTTTAATGTTTTTGAATATACAACATTTAATAATACATTAAAATTAAAGAAAATATGTTACTATTAGAGAAATCATATAGTTCGGGGGAATAGGGTAGAGTTTATATAGTTCATGGGGCAATAGACTAGAGGTTTTATGGTTTGGGGGGAAACAGACAACAATTTATATAGTTTGGGGGAAATACGCTTAAAATTCATATAGTTCGGGGGAAATATGCTAGAATTCATATAGTTTGAGGGGGGAGGGGATAGGCTAGAATTCATAGAGTTCCGGGAGGAATATGCTGGAAATCATATAGTTTGGGGGGATAGGCTGTTTTAAAAATATTTAACAGAAAAATAAACGGAAAGTTAACTGAGGGGGAATAGGATGAATTTTTAAAGTTCAAGGGAAAATGGGATGAGTAATGATAGTTTTGGGGGAAATCAGATGACTAGAAAAGTTTAGGGGGAATAGGATTAAATTAGTACAGTTAAGGGGGGAATATGCTTGTTTTCCCTTCTTTAATTTAGGGCAGTTTAGACAAGACTAATTAAAATTCTACCTTTTCTCTTAACTTTTGGAATTAACATTTTGTAACTAAAAATCTAAATATTTCATTTAATATAAAAGATATTCCCTTTAATTAATTTCAATTGTAATTTGTTAAAACAATTAATTGTTTTGTGTTTTTCAACTATTTCTTAACGATTATTGTGTGATAATTTAAATATTGTTTAATAGATTCTCAATGGAAATTTTTAATATTGAACAAAAGTTCACCGTAGTTTCTTTTGATCCTCGTAACTGTTGAAGAAGTAAACTCAAACTTGTCAGAATTTTTTGATGGTGTTCATTAGAGATGTGGAAGGTCAAATGAAATTCAAATTCAACGTATGACCTATGAATCTGGATGCCCCAAGAGTCTAATTTCTGATGGTGCAAGTTTTAAGACGTTTGGAAATTTTTTGAAGAAGTTATTGTTGTTTTAGTAACGAAGGGTCATATTTGACTGCATGGAATTTCGGTCTCATTTATGTCTTTTTTTTAATTTCGTTGACTATAGAACATTCTAGTACATTGAGAAATACTATAAATAGGTAAGTTGTATGTTTAAAAAGAAAGGAGAGAAAAAGAAGAAAGAAACAAATTTAAAAAGAAAGAAACATTTCTATTCTCTTCTTAAGAGTATTTAAATTCTTATATATCCTCTTCCATCAAATTTGTATTAGAGCTATGGAAAATTTAGGAAGCTCATCATTGGGCCAGATATCGCTGCCACGACTCACCAAGACGCACTATGAAAATTGGAGTATTCAAATGCGTGCCTTGCTCGGCCCATAAGATGCGTGAGAAGTAGTTGAAAGTGGCTACGAAGAGATAGACGTTGTTGGTGCTACAATGAAACAAATGAAAGCATTGAAAGAAATGCAAATGAAGGATAAGACTGCTCTCTTTCTCTTATCCCAAGCTGTAGACAATTCGGGATTTGAGAAGATTGTTGGTGCATCAAAACTCGAATGAAGCATGGGACACTTTGAAAAAAGTTTTCAAGGGTGCCAAACGAGTGAAGCAAGTGTATCTTCAAACTCTACGAGGCGAGTTGGAGGCCATGAAGATGAAGGAGTCATAAGATTTATCTAGCTATATTACTCGTGTGGAAACAGTGGTGAATCAACTGAAACGCAATTGAGAAACTCTCTCCGATGCAAGAGTTGTGGAGAAGATTCTTCGATCATTGACAAATGATTTTGAGAATGTTGTATGTGCTATCGAGGAGTCAAAGAATTTGGAAGAGATGATCGTCGATGATCTCGTGGGTTCTCTTGAAGCACATTAACAACAAAAAAGACAAAAGAAGAAAGAGATATTCGAGGAGGCCTTACAAACAAAAATTGTCAAGGAGGACAAAGCAATGTATATGCAACATAATCGAGGAAGAGGACGTAGCCGTGGAGGTCGTAGTTTTGGTTGCGCTGGATGTCATGGTCGTAGAAGTTACAATGAAGAGAAAGGACAGCCAAGCCAACAAAATTGGCGTGGACGAGGTCGCGGTCGTGAAAGAGGAGGCCGTTCACAACGCCCAAACATCGAATTTTACAAATGTGGCAAATATGGACACTATGCAAAAGATTTTTTTCAAGAAGAAAGTGGAATGTCAATCTATTCGAAGAAGATGGGAGAAAAGATGATAGCATTCTCATCATGGCTCATGAAGGCGACACATCGAATGGTGACTTGGTGTGGTTTCTCGCCACCGGTGCTAGCAACCATATGTGTGGGCACAAACATCTCTTTGTTGATATGCAAGAGATAAAAGATAGGCATGTGTCTTTTGGATACGCATCGAAGGTTAAAGTCAAGGCCCGAGGAAAGATACGTTTTCTCCAGAAGAATGAAAAAGATATTACCATGGAGGATGTGTACTACGTACCTGATCTGAAAAGCAATATTCTTAGTATAGGTTAAATATTGGAGAAAGGATATGTGGTCTTCATGAAAGATCGAATACTAGAATTGAAGGACAAAAATGGCCGAATGCTTGCGTACGTGTTGATGGCGAAGAACCGGATGTTCAAATCCCACTTGCAGAATATTGAAGAGAGGTGTTTGCAAGTCAATATGGAGGATAAAGAAATGTTATGGCACTTACGATTCGGACACTTTCATTATGGTGGGCTAAAGGAGTTAGCTAAGAAGGAAATGGTCATGGGTTACCGAACATGGACTACATCAAGACATTTTGTGAAGGTTGTGTCCTTGGTAAGCATGTAAGGAAAACTTTTCCAAAGAAGGCAGAATATCGTGCAAGAAGACCTCTCGAGTTGGTACACACCGACATATGTGGTCCAATCACTCCAAAATCCTTTAGTGAGAAAAGATATTTTATCACTTTCATTGACGATTATACAAGGAAAACATGGGTTTATTTTCTGAAGGAGAAGTCTGAAGCTTTTGAAGTATTTAAGAAATTAAAGGCGATGGTGGACACGAATGATCTTTACATCAAGGCTTTACGATCGGACAAAGGTGGAGAATACATGTCGACCACCTTCACAAGCTATTGCGAGGAAAAAGGTATCAGAAGATTCTTGAAAACACCATACTCACCTTAACAAAATGGCGTTGCTGAAAGGAATAAAGGAACGATCTTTTATATGAATCGATCGATGCTGAAGACAAAAGATATGTCGAAGAAATTTAGGGCAAAAGCGGTGCAATGCGCGGTGTATGTGCAAAACCGATGTCAGCATTCAAATTTGGAGAGCAAAGCACCACAAGAATCTTGGAGTGGATATAAACCGACTGTATCACACTTTAAAGTGTTTGGTAATGTGGCCTATGCGCATGTACGAGATCAAAGAAGAACCAAACATGATGACAAGAGCAAGATGTATTTGTTCATTGGGTATGACGGGAAGACAAAGGCGTTCAAGTTGTTTGATCCAATTGACAAAAAGATGGTTCTAAGCCGAGATGTACATGTGAATGAAGAAAATATGTGGGACTTGGAGAACCAAAAGGAGGCAACACAAGGAGAGTCATAGAGTGTTGCACCGATAATCACCCCAACGACTTCTCGTGAATATGGCGAAGATGAAGATGAGCCGATTCAACCGAGGATGCGAAATCTACAAGATGTGAATAAGTCAACTAAAAAAGTGCATTTAGTTTGCTTATTAGCAGACTCAGATAAGATTAGTGTTGAAGAGGCTGTTAGAGACAAAAAATGGAAAGCTGCAATGGATGAAGAGATAAAAGCAATCGAAGGAAACAAAACTTGGGATTTGGTGTAGTTGCCTCAAGGATACAAACCCATTGGTGTCAAATGGGTGTACAAGAAGAAAATAAATGCTCAAGGTGAAATTGAATTAAACAAGGTGTGCCGAGTTGCAAAAGGTTATCCACATAAGGCGGGAATCGATTATGGCAAAGTTTCTGCGCCTGGTTCAAGTCATGACCAAGTTGCTGATATTTTTACAAAGCCTCAACCAACTGTGCTGTTAGAAAATTTAAAGGAGAAGCTCGACATGAAAGATCGGAGAAGTTTGAGTTTAAGGGAGGAATTTGTTGAAGAATTAAACTCAAAACTGTCAGAATTTTTGGATGGTTTTCATCATAGATTTTGAAGGTCAAACGGAAACCAAATTCATGCATGACCTATGAATCCGGATGCCCCGAGAGTCTACTTTCTGATGGTGCAAGTTTCAAGACGTTTGGAAATTTGTGAAAGAAGTTATTGTTGTGTTAGTAACGAAAAGTCAGATTTGACTGCATGGAATTTCGGTTTCACTTATGTCTTTCATTTAATTTTGTTGACGGTAGAAATTTCTAGTCTATTGAGAAAAACTATAAATAGGTAAGTTGTATGTTTGGAAAGGAAGTAGCGAAAAAGAAGAAAAAACATATTAAAAAGTAAGAAACATTTCTCTTCTAACAGTAACAGTGTTCAACAGTATTTTCAAATGAAATTTTAATGGAGGGAAGTTTTAATGTCAAACAATTTTTCCATTTAGACGTTGATGTATGACCATTTGAATCTCCATTGAAAACATTAACGACCTCAGTGAAAAATTTTTTTCAACGTCGGTAATCTAATTTTTTTTTGAAATCATGTATAAACAGAGAAACATAGGTATTTTAAACATATAGATCAATCGAAAAATCAAAAGTTTTAGAGAAATGAGTTATATATGTAGCCTGATAATTGGAGAAAGTTGCAGACCAGTACCTAGCAATGGTGGAGATGCTCACATTTCTTATTGTATTTGATTCCATGTTTGAATGATAATGGAGAAAAAAAGGTCATAAGCCATGACTTTTCAAATTTGAGGCCATGAGGATGAAACAATAATTGACACAGTGCCTATGCAAGTGGCGTACTTTACTTTGAATAAATTGGGAATTTTGATACATATTGATTCATTAGTAAGTATAAGTTCAAGCTCAAAGGAAAGGCTATTCAGTAGAAAACTATTTCTCCATAGGAGTTTTATGAAGATGATATAGAAAAACTTAAGATTAATGGAATTCAGGTGCAGTTTACATGAAGTAGATCACATGAAAAAACGAGATTTACTGAGAAAAACCATGCAGAAAATCTATGAGATTAAATCCTGAGGACAAGAGATTTCAAAAGAGCACTGCTTATAGAACTTATGTAAAATTTGGCCTTACTATCTAGGGAGCTCGTTTATTCATTACCTATTATTATTTGTATTGAAATCGTTTTCCCCAACAAGATAACAATCAATTTGCCACTAAACTGAGGGGTTGAGCATCAAATTAACTTTAGATCTCGCGCAAACATACCTAAGAATTTTGCATATCCATCTAACCCGGAAGAAACCAAAGAACTACAATGGTAAATAATCAAATTGATGAGAAAAGGTTATATACCAAAAAGACATGGTATGTATTTGTGTTGATTATCAGAAAATAACAAATTCACGATTAGCATTGCCATCTCGTTCCTATTAGATAATACAATTGATGAGTTGGATGGTTCCTAGATTAGAATAATAACAATGATGAGTTGCATGCTTCTAGCATCATTCCTGATATGGTTAAAAATAAACAAGAAGAATTAGAAGAAACATTTTAAAAATAACATGGATTCTAGCCAGGGTTAACTATTTTTTCAAGGCTTACAAATCCACCTAATATATTAATGAGGATGATAAATCATATTGTTTGGAGATCTACTTGAAAATTCATTAGTGTATTTTTTGATGACATATTATTTTACAACAATTTTTTTGAAGAACATGTGCAACATCTCTAGTGTGTTTTGGATCTTTTGGGACAAGGAAAGCTTTATGCGAACTTCCAGAAGTATACTTTTTGGATTAACAAACTTGTCTTGTTATGAC
The DNA here is from genome assembly GCA_036759665.1 of Gynandropsis gynandra. NCBI lineage: Eukaryota > Viridiplantae > Streptophyta > Magnoliopsida > Brassicales > Cleomaceae > Gynandropsis > Gynandropsis gynandra. The sequence goes on along the minus strand of CM071872.1, from coordinate 34,180,486 downwards.
TTTTTGTAAGTGTATACAAAATACATACATGTGGATGCAGAGAAAGTAGAAGGAATCAATAGTTGGCCTAGTCTGAAGTAAATTGGAGAAGTCACATATGGGTTAGGCCAAACTAATTCCAAAAGCTAGCTCAATAGTTTAGGGTTGCCAAATACTGTATATTTGAGACCAAAGACCATGTACTTAGCCGATATGGGACAATACATCACACCAGATAGCGGGCTTTTATCAGGTTTTATTGAAGAATTCCAGTACTATCGTTGCTCCATTGACTAAGATTATCACGAAGAAAAATGTGTTACATTGGTGCGAGGCACAAAACAATGTAATTTTAACATTGAATGAGCAATTCATCAAAACTTATGTCTTATGCTTATCAGACTTTTCTACAACATTTAAAATAGAGTGTGATGCTTTAGATGTAGGAACGAAAACGTGTTTAATGGAGGGAAAAAGTCCAATCTTGTATAACCCAATGAGATGCAGATGGAGCAATTTTGAAGAGAATGAAATAAAGTTCTCAAAAAAGTTGTTTTTCAACTCGAAAACTTAGCGTGAGATCACATTCACAAAGGTTGGTTTTCACCACAATTGCAGTCCAAGTTGATACCACAAATCGATGATTCAAAGTTAATGAAAGGATAAAAACTAGTATTTAAAAGATTGAACTTCTAGATGTGTATAACTTTATGTCAAGCTTTAGTTTTGATTATCTTAATTCTTTTTATGTACCCAACGAAAACGATTTGATAAAAAATTCTTTCAAAGAGCAATGGAATAATGTGGATATGAAGATTAACACTCTAGAATGACTTTCAATAGTATATTGTTAGGAGCTAGAGTTACTCGGTACATTAATTAATTCTTGTTTATCAACCGTTACAAATGTCTTCATGACACATTCACAGTTTTTCACTTCTTGCACATCCAAGCAGACCCAAATCAATGTTTTGAAGCCCATATTCAAATTAGGTGACGTTAGTCTCACTGAAAATTATTTTTGCATGACTTGTGGCTCAAGGTTTGACTGAAAGAAATGCATCGTTTGCGTTTGCGCTTGGCGGCGTTTCTCTCAGCGGTTGATGGAATTTTGTGTCAACTTGTCTGAATGGTGGAATCGTTGCGTTTGCGTGCGACTGTGATTAGAAATGGACTGGTAGAAGACTGTTGTTATTGCGTTTGAAGAAAATTATCAAAAATGGACAATTATTAAGAAACAAATTTATTTAAATTTTTTGTTTAGTATATATTATTAATTATAATTTTCAAATATTTGAAATACATATATTATAAAAATATTTGAATATACAATACATATACAAATATATAAATATATATGTACATATATATATACACAATTAATATAAATTATAATAGAAAGAGAGAAGGAATAAGGGAAAGACACGAGGTTTTGTTTGTAATTATATTCAAACCGCACCAAAACACAAACGTAACACAACCTAATTTTAGATTTTTAAAATCTATGTTTTAGTGCATTTCGGGCGACTGCGATTCCACCAATCGATTTAAATGTCGCTTGGAGTCGCCAGAAAACGCAGTTGCCGCGCTTGCGTTTGGCTACGATTCCACCAGTCAAGACCTTAATCAAGCTTGATTAACCTATCTATCTACTTACACGACTTCGAGAATTTATCCATTTTTTACTGTTTTTCAAATTTTTTATTTTGTTTAAATAAGTACCAATAGTAAAACGGGGTAACTTCAAAAATACCCTCGTAGGGCTAAAACACTTCAAAAATACCCTTCCCGGAAAAGAAAAAATTTCTAACTTCAAAAGTACCCGTATAAATGTTGATATTCCCAAAATACCCCTGCGACTTTACGACCCAGTTCGACCCAGCGACCCAGTTTGACCCTACGACCCTTGTCCCTCTGCGACCCTTGTTCCTCTGCGACCCTTGGACCCCTGCGACCCTTGTCCCTCTTCGACCCTTGTTCCTCTGCGACCCTTGGACCCCTGCGACCCTTGTCCCTCTTCGACCCTTGTTCCTCTGCGACCCTTGGACCCCTGCGACCCTTGTCCCTCTTCGACCCTTGTTCCTCTGCGACCCTTGGACCCCTGCGACCCTTGTCCCTCT